>OZ005652.1:317467051-317608043 GCA_963930645.1 Salticus scenicus | reverse complement strand
AATAAACTATGTATGTGTGTATGTATGTATGTATGTATGTATGTATGTATGTATGTATGTATGGCCTTTAAAACCTATTAAAATACCTTTTCTCAAAAAATAGAGTTAGATCATTCAAATTTGGTACATCGAGGTTTTCGATACCTACAAATCGATTGCGGATATTTTTGATATATTCTCTTTGCAGATATATTCTCATTTATTCAATAAAAGAAAAAAATTTGTTTTCTTATCGGTCACCACGCTCAAAAAGTGTAACTTGAATTAATATCAAAGAAAAAACTTGAATTAATATCAAAGAAAAAAAAATACTGCATAAATAAAATAAATAAATAATTATAATTGCATAAGTTGATAAAAAATGCTATGCAATAGCTTTACCGCGGCAGTCCTCGAGTGCCACACGTATTTTTTTTTATTTATAAAGCGATAAATAAGTTTCCTTTAAAATATAGGGACCAGCGAAGCGGGTGAAGCCTGCTAGTATACTATATTTTAATCTGCAACAACTTTAAATCCAATTATTTTCAAATAATGTATTGACTTTTTTAATAAATAAAGGTAATTTATAGATGTTTTGTACTACACTCTTAAAACTGTTCCTCTTATATATAAGGCACAAGCGCATTGTGCCTTCTACAGCTAAAAAAAGAAAGGCACTCAAGACTATTTGCCTCTGATAAAAGAAGAAAACTTCCCGCTGCAACGAAATATAAGGCACTGACAACACAACGAAATCTTTCAGAGGCAGAAAGCCTGAATTGTGCCTTCTAAAAGATATCTTTCTCAGTTTCCAGGGTGACAAGCCGTAAACGCGCCTGCGCAGTAATAATTTAACCATGATGCATCGTTTAAACGGAAAAAGCAGCGACTCACTTATATTGCAACTTTTTTCTTGAAGAAATTTTACCAACTTATGAGACTTACGACATTATTATGTTTAATATAGATTTACGTGGCTGTAGCCGCGGTAAATGTGCATGTGGGAATTGCCATGAGTTTCTTCTGATGAGTAAAGAAATCATGACAAATGGATGGTGCCAATACTGCAACCATCCACCAGTTGATCACCAGCTTTTAAATAAACCTGAAGCAAGTAAGTGCATTAAATTAATTATTCTTAACCTATTCAGTGAATGTATGCATGAAAATTTAAAATATGTACAATATGAATTTATAATTTTATGTAAGAGTGATTTATGAATGCCATTGATTACTGTAAAAAAATATTTATTCAATCTTTAATAACAAGGGATAATTCAAACATTTTTTTCATGCCTTCCTATCAGATAGACCAGATATGTGATTTACCGGATATCGGATTTTTAAATTTGAAATTTTGTGAGATCTGGAAATCTGATTAGAAGTCTTATCTTCTCTCCTTAACGTATAATATAAATGTTGATTTTTTTAATGAGCTCACATATCAAATTTATTCAAAACAGACACTGAAATAAAAATTTTAAGTGTTTAATTTACTAAAAAGATTCCCCCCCCCCCTTTGGCGAAAAGTTATTGATAAAAATTAATGCTAAAAAAACTCGCTTGCATAGAATTTAAAAAAAAAAAACACAAAGCTTACATATTATTGGAATATTTAAGTTAATCCGATAAGATTATCTTATTTTTCGGCACCTTGTCAGTTTATCATGGGTCGCAGAAAACCAGAGCAATGTTAGAACAAGTAATTTTTAATGAAAGAAATGTGATAAAATTCTTGAATACTGTCAATTTAAGGGCAAACAATGAATATTGCAAAAGAAATTTAAATATTTTATTTTTCATCAGAAATACGCCCAGTTCTATAAAATGCAGACATTTACTAAAAATTTTATAATTTTTAAACAAATTGAGATATTTGAAAAATTCAAATTTCAAAATAAAGTTTACGAATGGTATTTTTGCGACAAAAGTCATGGGCACGATACCTGGGTATTTCTTCAAATCGTGAATTCTGAAGGATGAGACATAAGAAAAATGACTCGGGTCTCCAATGACCCACGATAACCTGATCGGGTTAAATTTACATCTTTAAGAAATTTATAATCACTGCAAACCAAAATAATAAAATTGCTATTTAAAATGAATTTTTGAAATGTAGATGTAGTTATAGCATATTTTTAAATATTGCATAAGAAATAATTTCGCACTTTTTTTTTTCTTAGAAAGATATATCATTTAAATAATGATATAACCATCTCTCAAAATGCAATCGGATATATACGAGGTGCGGCTATTAAATAACGAGACTATTGCTGTAAAACATTTTATTTTAAATTTATACATATTTAGTTATTATCACCTTCAATAGACACCCCTCCTCTATCCCTACAACGCTCCATGCGAATTTTCCATTGTTCGAAATAGCGCTGGAAGTCTTGTCCTGTAAGCTTCTGCATGAGGCATGCCGCTTTTTCTTTCACAGCTTTAACTGACTCAAATCGTGTTCCCTTTAATGCAGATTTAACTTTGGGGAACGGATAAAAGTCACATGGGGCCAGGTTAGGTGAATAAGGCGGATGGTCTAAAACTAGGATGTTGTATTTGGCTAGAAACGCCTTGACAGACAATGACGTGTGAGCCGGCACGTTGTATTGATGGAGAACCCATGACTTGTTCTTCCACAATTCGGGCCGTTTTTTCCTTATCCCTTCACGGAGTTGAGCAAGCACCTCAAGATAGTAATCGTGATTAATAGTTTGACATTCAGGAACCCAGTGAAGGTACACAATACCATGAATGTCGAGAAAAAGGATCATCATCGCTTTGAATTTCGGTCATCATCTCCAAAGTCTTCTCAGCCATCTTGGAAACGCTTGAACCACTCATAAACTCACGCACGTGATAAACATTCATCGCCATAAACTTGTTTTAATGAAAGATAAGATTCACTAGCGGTTTTACCACGTTTCACGTGAAATTTCACGACAATTCGTTGCTCTACTTTTACACTTATCACGTTTTTTCGGCAAAACGAAACAAACACCTCTTAAACAAATGAAGGTTGCGGCCGGACTGATTTCTTTACAAACACGGGAGGCGCTGCAATCGAAAGAGAAGGCTTTACGCTGCACAGCTGTCGGTCGTTCGGATTTGGCGCATATGTTGTTCATCTGTAGCAGCAATAGTCTCGTTATTTAATAGCCACACCTCGTATACTCGTATATATAAACTACTCAGGCAACCGAAAGAGTTGGTTCTTATCTTTCTGCACTTTGATATATTAGTATCTATTTTAAATTACTCTTTTAAATTGTATGATATTGCTTAGCAATTTTTTAAATTGCTAGTTGACTATGAAAATTCATCTCCAGATATAACAGCTGTAAGACAAGAACACTTTCTAGATGTCCTTCATTAAATCAAGTCAGAGTTTTTACTGATATTTGAAAATTTTTAAAGTAGATAGCTTTTAACAAGCTTTTTAATTTCTAATCGATTCACTTTACAGAAAGAATAGCTTTGCTTTTAAAACAAATGACTGGACACGTGGGGAGAAAAAAAAAGGGGGGGGGTGATATATACAGTCACGTTTCAATCCAGGTTGTTTTTAAAATAGTACCCCATTTGTGGATTTAAATATTAATTTGTAAAATATTCTTTGCGAAAATTAGTAATCCTTTTGAACAATTAACAAAATTTACAAGGCAGTTTATTTAAGTTTAAAATAAAATTTTAAGATTTAAATGCAAAAATTTGTAAATTAAATACAGTCGAACCTTGTTAACGTGAATCTCAAGGTGATAAAAAATTTGTTCATGTTATATTATGCTACCAGTAACTAATCTCCATATAATTAAACTAATCTTCATTTAGACGGGGATTGCGAGAACAGTTCATGTTAAAAGTAATTCACGTTAACAGTGTTCACGCTAACGAAGTTCAACTGTATATTATTGAATTTTCTAGAAATATGGAGTAGGTAGAATGTTAAAAAAAAATAATCATACACAATATGTCTGGTATTTTATAAAATACATATTTTTCACAAAATTAATATTTATAATAAGTTTAAAAAAAGTCATTTTTCAGTTCAGCTGCAGTAAATATTAAGAAATTGAATATTTCCTTTCTAGAAGCAGCATTTAAAAAAAAATGCTTGTTGAATTATTAATGAGGTAAATCAAGCATATTCAGAGTACATCTAAATGGCTTTAAGGCATTAGCTATATTTCTTCTTAAGTTAAAATGGATTGGTAGACCTTTAGCAGACACCCTCTATCTGTGTAGGTATGTTTATCTGAGTCAAAATTGCATCCCCTCCCTTGAGGAAAAGGAAAAATACTCTTGAAATGCGACATGATTCCTATTATATATGATCCGTTTTTGACGCTAGCTAAAAAAAAAATTGTATTTTTTTTAAGCAACTAAAAAAGAAAGAAAACGACTATTCATGCTTAAAATGACTTATTTCTATTGCGATGCAAATGAGAGAAAGAGAGAAAGATAATGCAACTTAAAATAAATCTCATATTTCATATAAATAAACTAAAAATCGAGTTACAATTGCTTATGTACCAAGGGCAGGGGGAATCAAATATAAACGAGATACTCTTGAATAACTACACCTCGCTACAGCCAGGGATTACTGACATTAAAGTTACTGCTCTCAGCTGACAAGATTATGGCTACTTTTCGACGTTCAGTTTTGTTAATACATGTCTTGTATAATAATGTGGGCAACTGAGTAATATTGTTATAAAAAAATAAAGTTGTGTGTATTTCTCAGAAAGATATGTTTACAAAGTCTATATATTAATTTTAAACGTGTTTTGTCTTTCTCCACTAAATTGAGAGAACGGCTAGGTGTAAAAATTTGGTTGAGGTGTCTGAAAAAAAGTCTTGGTCCGTAGATGTGTCATCAAAAGAGAAAAATAAAAAAAAAGTCGAACGGTTCTCCCTTCTGGTGTGTGTTGGGGGGGGGGGGTTAAAACACGTTTGCGAGCTTAACTCAGCTTCAAATTACTTCACGGGGAAGAAATTGTATATGGGGGGGACTAGACTCGAATACTAAAAAAATTATTTCTCTGATTTTGGAATTTTCGATTTTAAAGGGGGAAAGTAGATTTGAGGGGGGGGGGAAGGTGGGAAATTAGTTTGAGAGGGAAATCCGTTCTAGACCCACACATGTAGCACCTCATTTTAAACGTCTTGAAATTTTATGTTGATTGGGGATGTTTTCATACAATATCGTGCGCCCCCTGGTGGTAAAAAATGGAATTAGGTGATTTTGTTGTAGGCCCTATCATGTTACACCTTATTTTAAAGGTCTTGGTATTTCCTGACTGTTGGTGATGTTCGTATAGAACACACTGTGCACCCTGGTGGTGGAAAGTGCAACTAAAAGACTTTGCAGTTGACACCACCATGCGACACCTTATTTGAAAGGTCTTGAAAATTCAAGGCGGTTGGTGAGAGGTCTTGAAATTTCATGTTGATTGGGAATGTTTATATACAATATAGTGCGCTGTCTGGTGGTGAAAAATGGAACTAGGTGATTTTGCAGTAAACCCTATCATGTTTCTCCTTATTTTAAAGGTCTTGGTATTTCCTGACCGTTGGTAATGTTAATACAGAACACACTGTGCTCCTTGGCGATGGAAAGTGCAACTAAAGGACTTTTCAGTTGACACCATCATGTGACACGTTATTTGAAAGGTCATGGAAATTCAAGGCGATTGGTGATGTTCGTATACAAGAAACTGCGCCCCCTGGTGGAGGAAAGTGAATTTTGCAGCGGTTGCGTAGCATGCCTGCTATACGGTGTCGCAACCACAGAGCGGAAACACGAGTCAGAGGTTCGTTCGGTTCAAGATTAATTTTTGAGAATTTTTTCCTGTTATAAGCGGCCCGCATATACACTGACGCAGGCACCGGGGTCGCGAGCCCGAGTTCCGTTCAGTTTGAGATAATTTTTTTGTTACAGATGATTATTTTTTTCGCGATGCTTTCATTTAAAAATAGAAATTCAAACAAAATAGAGTTAAAGATATAAAATCATACAAATTTAAGGTTCATTTAAAGCTATTATCATGGGCCCGAGCAATGCCGGTCGGGTTCGTTCGGTTCCAGGTTAATTTTTGGGAATTTTTTCATGTTATTAGCGGTCCGTTGCGCTGCCGAAAGCACCAGGGTCACAAGGCATAGTTTCATTCGGTTCGGGGTAATTTTTTTGTTCCAGCTGATTATTCCTTTCGTGATGCTTTCATTTAAAAACAGAAATTCAAACAAAATCGAGTTAAAGGTTCAAAAATCATGCAAATTTAAGGTTCATTTAAGGTATAATGGGCCCGGGCAATACCGGGCGGATTTGTTCGTTCCAGGTTAATTTTTGGGAATTTTTTTATGGTATTAGTGACCGGCGTATGCGCTGCGCAGGCACCGGGGTCACAATTCAGAGTTTCGTTCGGTTCGAGGTAATTTTTTTTGTTACAGCTGATTTTTTTTCGCGATTTTTCTATTTAAAAATAGAAATTCAAACAAAATCGAATTAAAGGCATAAAAATATAGAAATTTAAGGTTCATTTAAGGTTATTATCATGGGCCCGGGCAACGCCGGGCGGGTCAGATAACATGTAGTCTTAGTAATAAACGAAATAGAAAATAAAAGATGGCAACTGTTTATTTGGAGTCGGTAGTTCCATTTATAAGCCTTTTTCCTAATTTCTTTTTTTTAAGCTAAATGTCGTAAATTATATTGGATGTTTTAACTTGAAATACATTTAAATAATGATGCAACGATTTTTGAAACATCACGGCCAATACAGTGACTGTCGAATTCGATGGGTTTCAGCTATTTTAAAGTATTCCTATATTTTAGATTGTTTGCAGATTCTGCTAAAGTACATAAATGATATTAGTATATTTAATTACATGATGCATGTTCATTTGATGATAAAGTCATTAAATATTTAACAATATGACTTTAGAGAAAAATTTTGCTTTAAGGTGACTTATTGTAAAAACAATAAAACATTCTACCATGTGGAATCCGCATGTGCTTAAGTGTGATGCTTAATATGCAAATTCATAAAGCAAAATGAACATTTTTTATTTTCTTTATTTTCTTATGAGGAACTTGTTCAAGGCCAAATGCGAGGCGTTTATTCTCACCCCCCCCCCCCCCTAAAAAATTAATTAAAGACTTAAAAATTTTTAAGTCATGGTTCATTTTTAACTTAATTTTTTTCTTCTTTCAAAGACTTAGTTTTGTTCATCTGAAATATTTGAAAACTGTAATTTAATTTCAGTGAATACTAATTTTTTGAATAAGTAATGATCATATTCAACTTAAAGTCATCATGGTTAGAAAATCCGTTTAATAGAAATTAAGTGCATTTCACTGACAATAAAATTTAGTTTTCTTAAAACCTGTATTCATGAATAATAAAACTTATATGATAGTACTGACCCCTTAAAAATTTTTAATCTTAAAATAATTTCATTTCAGTACCAGATATGCTAATTTCAATACGCTCTACCAGCAATGATGTGCCAAGTACAAGCACTGAAACACCAGTCATTAGTAATGAATCTCCTGTCCATGAAATTGAGGTGAGACAACAAAATATATCAAAAATTATTCATTCATGTGGCCCTTGTTCTTTTGAAACCCAAAACTTCAATATTTTCAATTGGCATGTAAATAAGTTTCACAAGGGAAAATATTTTTTGCAATGCATAAGATGTAATAAAAATTTATATTCGAAAGTTACCTACAGAATGCATGTAAAAAACTGTCAAAATAAAACTATGCAAGTTGTTCCATGTACAGAAAATAATTCAGTGATAGAATTTTCGCCTAGAACAGGTATTTCAGAAAAAAATGAAACTCGTCACAAATCAGTCGATTTAATGACTGAACTGTGTATAGAACTTGAGGGTAAACATAGAGCTCCCAAAGTACTGATTGATACTGTTGTTTCGAAAGTACAGGATGTTCTCGAAGTGTGTGGAACAGACATTAATTTAAATGAGATCGCGTCGAACTATTCACGCAAAAAACTTTATTCAAAACTAGGTTTTTACATAAAACCGGAAGAATGTTTATTAGGAAATGGAAAATTTGCAAAAAAGGGTTATTTTATACGTTTCAAAAATTTAATTGTTAATTTATTGAAGAATTGCGAATATCGTAAATTATTTTTGTGAACCATATGGAAGTAATGGTGAAGTAGAAAATGGTGTCTTGTTAGATTTTTTCAGTGGTATGCGATATCATAATCATCCTATCCTTCAAAAACACCCGAAAAATGTTGTTATTGCAATGTTGTATCATGATGATGTGGAAATTGCTAATCCATTGGGAATGAAACGTTCCAAAAAAGGAAAATTATCATTATTCTATGTCACATTTTTAAATATTCCGACCCATCTTCGTTCGCAATTAGCACACATCCACCTGTTGGCAGTAGCACCAGCCAATTTAGCTAAAAATCCAGATTCAAAATGTATACTGCTGAAGGATTTTTTTGAAACGCTTGATGATCTCTCAAATTATGGTATAAGTTTTTCGACATTAGAAGGTGATTTGAAATTGCATGGATGTCTCTTGGCATATACTGGGGATGCATTAGCTTGCCATAATATTGGTGGTTTCAAAGAAGGGTTTTCTATTGTCGTGAAGCAGCTATGCCGAACCTGCAAGATTTCCCAACAAGAATATAAGTCATGTACATATCACACAATGTGCAAGTTAAGAACGGATTGTGAAATTTTTAAACAGTTGCAGCAATTGGATAATGCTCAAAATTCTAATGAACGAGAAAAACTTTCAAAAGAATTTGGTTTAAATTCACGTTCAGTTTTGTGCAAATTGCCGTACTTTTCCTTAACTAAAGATTTATTATATGATCCTATGCATATATTTTTAGAAGGTGTTGCACCAAAAGAAACATCGTTATTTCTAAAAAAGTGCATTGAAGAAGGTTACTTCACCCGCAAGAAATTAAATGATTTGCTTGCTAATTTTCCATTTCATTCTTCAGTAAGTAAATCTTTATACCCACGATTGTTTGAAAGCAATCTCCAACTTATTGCATCAAGTAGTGCTTGCTTAAACCTTATTCTTCATCTTCCATTTATTTTAAAAGATTGCTTTAAAGATGAATTTCCCGATGCTTTGACATGTTATGCGAAAATGATTCAAATTATCCAGTGCATTTTATCACCAGTTATTCATATAGAAATGCTTCAAAAATTAGAAGATTTGATTGCCTGTCACCAGCAATTATTTATTGATTGTTATGGTGCTGAAAACCTTATTCCTAAAATGCATATGATGATACATTTACCAGAACAAATTAGACAGCATGGTCCTGCAAGGCACCATTGGGTAATGCGCATGGAAGCAAAGAATGCCATCATTAAGAGCAAAAAATACTTTAACTTTAAAAATCTTGCCTTTTCTGTAAGTGAATATTTTCAGATGCACTTTGCTGCAACTTTTTGGGAAAATGAAGAAAAGGCAAGAAATGGAATATTCGGACCACATGTTCAGTTTTCTGACATTGGAAAAGAAAATATTACAATAGAACAAAATCTTTTGTTAATTCAAATGAGGGCATTAGTGATAGTGATATCGGAAAAAATTGTGTATCAATTAACAAAGTAATAATAAATTCTGTTACATTTAAAATTGGGGACATCGTATATTCGGGTAATGTGGCATCTGATAGGAATTCTTTTTCAAAAATTGTTAAAATACTCAGTTTTGAAAATAATGTTTACTTTCATAGCAACATACTTTACGTTAACCAGTTTCTCAAAAATATCAATGTATTTAACGTTAAACCCTCAAAAATATATATTACTTTTCATGCAACACGTTTGTTAAACCCATGGCCACTGCTGAATTATGCAGTTGATGATAATTTATATTTAATACTTTCATGCATGTATGATTGTAGTAAATTTTTGGAGTAGAATGTTAGTACACTGGTCGACAAAATTTAGGGCTTGTTTTCTCTTTCTCTTCTTTTGGACATAATTCTTAAACAAATAAACATATGAACATAAAATTTAAACGGCCTGTTCGTTGTCTTATTATAAACCGAATTTTGTGTAACTTTAGCAATAGAATAATTTTTATGCTGATAAATATTCATTTTTCTCTCAAAAGAAAGCCCTAAAAAAAATGAAAAAATTCAATAATTTTAGGAAAGAACACTTAATGAAAAAGAGTCATAAGGATGCCTTACTGATAGGTGAAAATGCACACACATCTATATGTTAGATTATAACTAAATCTTTTTACCTGTATTAACTTTTCTGTTTTTTATTTTTTCTTCTCTTTTTCGCATGTGAATAGCGCTTCAAAAATTATGCATACAAACATGAAAATTTGACATGATATTCATTATCAAATTATTTATCGACATCATAATTGTTCTAGTGCTGAGTATAGTTTACAAATTAGTAATTATATATATATTTTTAAGTTTATTATAAAAGTTAAAAAAAAAAAAAAAAAAAAAGTTAATACAGAAAGAGAAATCGATATTTAGTTTAACATTTCAAGGCAAGGCATGTGCGTCTTTACCTATCTCTGCATCCTTAACACCACTTTTCATTAAGTGTTCTTTCCTAAAATTATTGAAAATTTTCATTTTTTCCAAAGCTTACTTTTGAGAGAAAAATGAATATTTATTAACTTAAAAATTATTCTTATGCTAAAGTTACATAAAATTCGGTTAATAATATAACGAACAGGCCATCCAAGTTTCATGTTCATACGTTTATTATTATTTTTTTAATTATGTGCAAAAGAAGAGAAAGAGAAAAACGCTTGTTCCTTAAATTTTGTCTACCAGTGTAGTTATAATAAATTGCATTTGTAAATAAGATTTATTTTAATTAGAAATTTTGTAATGTGTAATGTCTCGATATGTTTGTGTAATTTTTTAACTTTGCAATAGTTTGCATTTTCTATTCCTTTTTTTATAATGAGATTTTATATTTTAATTTATTTTATATTGAAAAGTGATTGCTAAATATTAGTCTTCAAATGATCACCAGTTATAAAATGTATGCAGGGGAAGAAGGATTAAAATACTTCTTCCTTTTTTTTTTTTTTTTTTTTTTTTTTTTTTTTTGTTCTTCCATCTTTATATATGCATTTGGCATATTGATTTTTATGACAGAAATTAGATTTTTATGAGAGCAAAGCATCACAAGATGAAGATTTTTTGGACATGACTATTACATCTCCTATAAAGAAAAAGAAAAAAGAAATAGCTACTTTTCCATTACCAGAATTTTCAAAAGTTGTGCAGCCTCTCCTAGAGGGTGATATAATGTCAGCTAAAGATCATGCTCAATTGAGCTCAATATTAAAAGGAGAATTGATTACATTTCTAAAGTGAGTTTTTTAATTATTAACACACACACACACACACATATATATATATATATATATATATATATATATATATTACAAAATTTTTATTTCTTATTTCAGTCGTAAAAATTTGATACGTGAAGGTAACACCAGTGTATTGAGATGGCAATACAGAGATTTGGGGGAAACTCTGGCCCACAAATATCCCAAAATGATTTGGGATACACAAAGCACGAGACAAAAAAAGATTAGAGGAGAAAATGCTCCTATTTATGTAAGTTCTCAGCATTATGAAATGCATAATCTTGTTAGTTAAAGAAATTGATAGCTTAAGGATACTAGCTATAAACGTAGGACTAAAGTTATTTCAAAACATTAATATTTCAGGCTGTTTTCTTACGACGCCTTAGTCAGAGGCGAAAGATGCGACGCTTAAGACAAAAATCGAAGGAATTAAAAGAAAAAAAAAATCACGCTGCATTGTCCAAAGACAACGATGTATTAACAATATCACCTGAGGATGCAGTATTTGAATTAAAGGTATATCACTTATTATATTATATTATCTTTATAACTTACTTTTAACATGTAGTTCAAATTATCAAATATTTACTAACTGAAAACAAATACTGATGTTTGTAAATTCCAATATATTTAAAATAAAAATAATTAATTCATCATTTTAGTCAGTTACATTAGAAGCGGCTGATAGTGAAAGCAACCGTGCAAGAGTTATTGAATTGCTGAAAACATCATTTCCAGTCCGATATAAGGAGGACTTGTCAGAATTGCCCCCATTTCTTATGGCACAAGCATATGTATGTCATTTCTAGTTTTATTTATTTATTGTATGAAATAACATCCCTCACAGCACATCCACAAGACATCCTCAGGATACCCTATGGATGAAAATACGTCTAAGGGACATCCTCAGGATGTACTATGGATACGTGTGCTGTTAGGGATAGTGGTTTAAAATGGAACTTTACTGAGTGCATAGTACATATATTTTGTCAAAACTGAGTGGCTTTAGGAATTTTGTATTTTTATTCACTATTGAAAAAAAATAACAAATGTTTGTTTATATCTCTTACATAAAAAATTTTGAAAATATAAAGTCATTACAGTTAATCTCCTGCTATAAACAGTTTCTGCATTCAAAAGTAGATTGTCAAAAAATCTAGTATAATATGAATCATGGAATGCACTTTTGAGATAATACACTTGTCTGTTTAAATTATGGAAACTGTTTATTTCTGAAATTAAGATTATTTTTTTTTTATTAATAAACTATCGTTTAAAAATAAAAAGTACAAAACTTTAAATAAGCACCATAAAATAAAAGAACTCGCCTCTTTGTTTGCAGCACTTGAGCCCTTATGCTTACTTTGTTCGTTTGATGGAGGATCGTGTCTCATTTCAAATCGAAATAATTGCTGCGAGTTCTTGCATTTTAGGGAGCTTATTCAAAGTTTTGTGTATTTGTTTATAAAAAAAGAGGGGGTTAAGCATTTAAATCTGTTTTGCAAATTATGGCCCAATTTTTTTTTTTTGGGGGGGGGGAGGGGGGGGGAGAGAGGGGAGGTCAGGAGATCATTGAATCATATATGTTCTTCTTTTTGTGCAATGTCAAAACTGAATATTTTATTTTTTTAGATTTCATGCAATTTATTTTCGTAAATTAGAGCCCATCAAAAAATTTCTCTGCCCACAATAGATATAAATGAGAATATGGCATAGTAATTAAATTTTTATATAGTAAGAATATCACATTTCTCATATTTTAAAGCTTTAATATAATAAATCATTAAAATATTGCCTAAATGTAATGATGCCAAAGTAAGAAAATCAATACGTAATGTAAATTTCAGATTCAAAATTAAAAAAAAAAAAAGAAAGTTTTATATATGCATAATAAAAATACTAACATTTTATATAACAGTGGTGTAAACTAGGGAAGATTATGAATCAAAAATTGATAGGATTAGGTAAAATTTTATAGGAATAGATTCAAACACAGAAACAAACCGTAATTTGTAAAATCCCTGGTTCAAAAGTCGTGTCAGTGAGTACAAAGAAAAGAGCACATAGAATAACATCTTTACAGAATAGAATGACAGACAGCAAGCTAATTAATTTATTTCGCCAAATCTCATTGGCATCAAAAATCAAGTTGGCTGAACTCATTTTAAATTTTATGTCTGGTAAACCTAAATGATAATTAAAAGATTGGCTAAAAATTAACTTACGTCATAGGATGTGATTAAATTTTCTCAGGCATCCAGAAATAGGCTAAAAGTGCGAAATCAATTAATAAAAAAATATTAAAAATTATTTTCAGCTATAAAGATTCAACGGAATCTTTAAACGTTTGATTGGAGACAGGAAGCTATAATTAAAAAAAAAATCGTCTGCGGTTTTAAAGCATAAAATGAATGGGTTTCTCTTTCTTTGATACTTTATTTAATTATTACTTGATGAGATTTAGAGCAGGGAAAAATGAAAAATTAAAAAAAAAAAATAAAATAGCTTAAGAGAGTTAAACAAAATTATATTAGATTCTTTTAGAATAAGAAATATAATGTTTGTTTGCATTATAAATAAAGAAAATGTAATTTATATTATTATTTTATTTAAAAAAGGGATATGTGATGTTTTCCAACATCACACATCCGTTTAGTGCTGGGTTAGATCCCAGTCTTTATACGAATGATTTGATGTTCGCAGTTTTTTTTTTTTTTTCTTCAGAACTTATATAAATAAACACAGGTTAAGATCTCCTAGAAATACACCCTCCCAAACTCCACTTTGTCCTAGGACCCTCATGTATGCAATCAGCTTTAACATCTGTGTTACATCGTTTGCTAAGTCATAGTACAATGTACTTCACCAGAGCAGTGCTACGTCTGCCACACAACGCCAGTGCTGAATCAAATCCCAGTATATACGCTGCCACTGCGCTAAGCTTAGCATACTTGGCAGATAGATTCGCTATAAAATGAGGTTCTTATTATAGACTTCTTTAGTGTTTTTGATTTTCTTCTTGTTCATAGAAAAGAGCATTAAATTCCTCTTGGATAGTAATCTTAGAGTAACATTTGAAGTTATTGATTAAAAAAAATTTTCTTCATTTTTTATTGATTTCCTCCTTTAATATTTAACGTAAAAATTGTGATGTTGGGCTTAAGTTCTGTACGAAATGATTTTTTTTTCTGTTAAACACAGTTTAACATGTTGTGGTTCCAAATTCACAACTCAGATATATATATATACTGTGAAAGTCTCTTAAATTTTATTCCTCCTGAATTTTTCTTGAATGGTGTTGAAATCAGGATAAAAATGTTGTTGTCTTTTAATTTACGTATGTGTGTGCTATTAATATATGAGTTTGTACATGTATGTATGATCTGATAATAAATACATCAATAAAAATATATTACTATATTTTTAATAAATCACTTTTAGTTGGAAACCGAAGTCGAACTACGTCTTTTATCTTCAATGCAGGAGATGGAACAAAAATTACAGGGATCGCTGGAAAAGATGGCTGCAATTTATAATTTACCAGGAACAATATTAGAGCTTGAAAAGTTGATGCAGCCAAAAAGGGCCATCTGGAATGCTGTTACAATGGTATATTTTCAATTATCTGAAATTAATATATAGAGATGTCATAGATTTTGAATTTATTTAATCTTAACTAATGTTCAATTTATAATACGAGTATTATTCAATATAAATGCTTTCTATTTTATAAATGATTTAACTATATAATACATTAAACGAAAAGCACGCTTCTTCCCGTTAAAATATGCTCAGATTTAAAGCTTATTTATTTTAAAGATCAAGCATGGAAAATATTTTTGTTAAAAGTTGATGAGTTTAGCAACTTCACAACATATTTTCAAATAATGTTTATTTTCTATGTCTTGTTTGTATGGGTGCTTCTGAAAGCAATTAAATTATTTAGAATATGATTGGTTTACTGTATGTTGATATTGAATTTATACATATCAACGTTTAAAACAGTTAATGTTTTATTGAATACCAAGTCTTAATTTTAAATGCGATGCAAAATCACTCTCGGTAATTTTTAATGAATTAGAAGTAGTGATTGTTAATGCAGTTAATGTGTTATTGTAATATATCAGAATTACTTAAAAACTTTAATGAATCAAAAGTAAGGATGAGAAAAAACCTTTTCAAATTAATTTTATTTAGAAAATGTTAATGACAGAAGTATGCAATACAAAGCAGATTTAAGATTTACTCATGTACATACGTGCATGTATGTGTGGTTTATAAAGATTTCTAAAAATTACCACTTTCATACTGTCACATATGCATATATTAAAAAAAAAAAAATGCATCAAAAGTGGCAATGCATTGCTTAATAGAAATCTGAAGACTGAATGGAGAATACCAGAACTAAATTTACAAGTATTTTAATTTTAATAAATGACACTACACGTTTATGGAGAAAAACATTATGAATAATTGGCCAGAGTGGCAGAGAATATACCAGAGAAGAACATTCATCAAAATTATTATATTCAAATGATGAGAAAAAAAAAAAAAAAAAAAGTCAGATATAGCAAAATAATTGTAAAGGAAGCATTATAATTGTTTAAACACTGAAAAGTAATTTTAGAATGGGGTGAGAAACAATTTGAGCAACTAGTTTTCGAATGTATTATTCATGTAATATTTTATAAATGTCCACACTGAAGTAAGATTGAATATTTAGATATTAAAAATGATTTTATCTATTCTAGTTAGAATATTTGAAAAAAAAATATTTTTAAAATATTTTTATTGTTATTTTTAAAACAAATTTTCTTACAAATTTCTATCTAGGGGGAATATACCACAGAGCAAAGACGGCCAGGGCCGAGTCTTTTTTTTGGAAGTACCAAAATATTGCTTAGTGGTGACCAAGTGCTCCATCTGAAAGAAGATTGTTCCTTGGAGCATGCAACCATTCTACTTTTAGGACTATATTACATTCTTAATTTGAATTTTCCTGCAGCCTATGGCCAATTTTTAGGCTTACTACAGAATATTCTTGTGAAAGGGAAAAGGTTTCCCAAACAATTCTCATCAAATCACTTGCTTCAAGTGACCAAGAATTTAGTGTAATGTACACGTTAATAAATTTTTCTTTTTTCTTTATGTATTTGTATGTATTTTATTAGGCTTAATTTTTAATCTTACTGAAGAAGAAAGCTAGTTAGGGACACTAAACGAAGTAATGGTTTTGTGTGTGTGTGTGAGGCTTATTCACATAAAATTTGATTTCCTAGTCTCTTGATCAAGGTTTCATTAGCCAAAAATCAATAAGTAAATAAGAAGAAACTTTTATTTATCTTAGATAACTTATTTAATGTATAAATATAACAGTTTTTCTCCAGAATTATGTAGTACAAATTCTGCAGTTTTATAAGTTGAAATAGGTCCAATTCTCTGAAATATTTATATATTGTATAAAGTAAATCCAAATGTAGGGGAAAAAATATTTCTCTCGTTTAAAAAAAAAAAAAGTACAAACCTATAACAATATATTGGTGTTAACATAATTTAACATTTTTAGACATCCATTACAAGTTAAAAAAAAAAAAAAAAAAAAAAAAAAAAAAAAAGTATTCCTACAATGTAAAAACAGCAACATACAAAATTAAATAAAGTAGTCCAATAAAGAAAATAGAAAAAACATATTTTATAAAAAGTAATTTTTATTTCTTTAATTAGCCATTTCATTAAACTTTAAAATTCTTGCTCTTGTGACACATGTGCTTATTTTCTTTCACCTAATTGACGAGGGTTGCTTGAAATTTATGCTCTTCCATTTTTCCCCCTTTTTCCCCCCCAAAAATACTCATTTATAATTTAATATCAGTTTATGGTGCTTTTTATTATTTCAAAGCAGTAAATTTAATTATTAACATTGCACTTTTATTGAAACTATTGAATGAAGATAATTTCTTTTATATACAGTCGAACTTCGTTAATGTGAACACATTTAACGTGAATTACTTAACATGAAATGTTTCCGGAACAATTTTTAAGTTTCTGGTAGCATAAACTACTAACAACATGAAAATTTTTTAAATCATTCTTGAGATTCACGTTAAGTAGGTTCGACTGTATTACAATGTTACAGTTTAAAGCAAATAATTTTTTTTATTATTTCAATCTTCTTACCTCCCAAAAAATGTTGAATACAAATTATTTTACAAAAGAGAAACCAGAAAACCAGTGGAGAAATTCAGTTGAAAACTTTCAACTGAGTAAACATACATCCAGGACAATTAACAAACTTGGAAAACTTAATAAATGAACACTTTTATTAAAACCAAATAGTTTCGGGTTAATTTCCTTCTTTAGACGCTTTTCATGTAGCTGGAAATTTTCAATTTGACTTTATATCAACACTGTTTATAGTGTATTTAAAATGAAAAGATTATGCATGTATCCATTCAGTTATTGTTATTTTGAAGCATTTTTTTTATGAGCTGTGTTTCATCATTACAGTAAAATGTCATTAACAGAATGATACTGGAGTAAATCTGTGTCAACTAAATCATTTGGCTTTAGTAGATCATTGCCACATTAGAACTCTCGCTTGCAAAGATTCCTATTACATGCGATTGACTGTTTAGAAATAATTTTTATACTAGAAAAAAAGAGTAACTTTGAGTACTTATTTTTTTTTATTGGAATAATGTATTTAAATCTGAATTGCTTACGATATATTTTAAAAATTTTTCACCAATTAACTGCACTTTTCATATTTTTATAGATTTTTTTTTTCCATATTTATTTTCTACTTTTTTAAAAATAATGAGAAAAACTCGTACTGTAAATTTTTTTTGCAAGATTTTAATTTCCATTTAGTGTATTTTAACTATTATTAATTAATGAATTAATTAAGCAAGAAAAAATTTAGTTTTAGGAGGAAAAGTTGTGTTAACGATGTCATTAAGAAATATCATCAGATTACAGAATATTTATTAATGGAGAGCTAATGATAGATGTTGCAGAAAATGAACTGTCAAATAACAGCACTTAAGGCTCATCAAACCCTCTTAATTTCCTTATCTTCAATTAACAAATCAAATGAAACTACATGGGAAACGTGTTTATAGAATTACTCATTACCTGACAAGATTTTATATTTTGATTTGTTTTAGAGACAAAAATTTGAGAAAATACATTAAGTTAATATTTGCTCGTTTTTGAACTCGGAATTTTTAAAAATTATAACTCTAAAAAGTCAATTTTTTAGAAAACTAGTACCAATTTATTGTTATAAAATGGGATTAAAAAGTAAATAAAATACATTAAGTAAAGTGTAGTTCTATAAATACAAATTATCGCATGTATATATGAGATCGGATTTCGTGACTGAAGGAGAAAAAAGAGCCTTAAAAGTCTGCACATTGGTCAGATTCCCACTTTTCTTCTTTCCGTGTTGTCTTATGTGATTTTTGTTGCTTCATATTGTAAGAATATCTTATACAAAAATGAAGTTTTTTGAATTCTGTTTTTTAAAAATGTTGCATTTTAACTTGTGAACATATTTTTTTTATTGCATATTTTATTCTTGTGAAGTAAATGTTCACAAATTGTTTAAATAAATTTATAACTGAAAATTTGCATTTTAAATGGAATATTTAAATTTATTTTTTCAAAAAATTGCCACAAGCTAAAAGGTGACTTTCACAAATAGTAACGTTAAAGGGGGGGGGGGGGGGAGAAAAAGAAAGAAAAAGAAAAAAAACAGAATTAAAACAAATAGTTTTTGAATGAGGTATTCTTATATGAAACAACAAAAATCCCATTCGATAACATGGGTTAGAAAGAGGAAATCTGTCTGTGATGCCCAGATTCAAGTCTAAAATCAAGACTACGATATGCCTTCTAAAAGGAAATGTGAGCTTTCTAATTTCAAAGGCAGCACGTGCCCTAAATATTAACGGCCCTCTTCACTCATCGTCGCCGGAAGCCCGAGCCAACGTTATTCTATGGGGAAATTTTCTTTACAAATAACTTATTAACTAATAGATATTTTTAAATTCTGTTTACACATTCAGAAAATTCCCAACTGTTAAATTGACGGACATTTTTTTTTTTTTTTTTTTTTTAATATTTTATTTCGAAATTGCAAAATGAAAAAAAAAAGACACATATTGAAAATTCGTATTTTGCAGCTTCAAAATAAAATATAAGAAATTAAAAAAATAATTTTTTAGAAAAGGTGCATAAATTGAACAGCTGGGAATTTTCAGAATGTAAAAACAGAATTTAAAAATATGTATTAGTTAATAAGTTATTTGTAAAGAAAAATTTCCCATAGAATAACATTAGTTACGGCTTCCGGCGGCGGTGAGTGAAGAGGGCCCTTAAAAGCATCATGTGCCCCTTATTTTTCAGAAGCACAAAAATTCAAAATTTGCCTCTCAATTTCAAAGGCACCGCGTGCCTCTCAATTTCAAAGGCACCGCGTGCCTCTCAATTTCAAAGGCACCGCGTGCCTCTCAATTTCAAAGGCACCGCGTGCCTCTCAATTTCAAAGGCACCGCGTGCCTCTCAATTTCAAAGGCACCGCGTGCCTCTCAATTTCAAAGGCACCGAGTGCCTCTCAATTTCAAAGGCACCGAGTGCCTCTCAATTTCAAAGGCACCGAGTGCCTCTCAATTTCGAAGGCACCGCGTGCTTCTTATTTTTTAGAGGCACAAAAGTTCAAAATGTGCCTCTTATATCACAGGCACAGTTTTAAGAGTGTATAGAACAAATATTCATTCTATTTCTGAATTCATATAAAAATATCTTTTTACACAATATATTTCTTTTCCTTAACACTTGTTTAAGGTAATTAACAAAAAACGTATTCTTAATATTTCATTTCCATGTAGATATTATTATTATTATTATTATTATTATTATTATTATTATTTTTTTTTTTTTTTTTTTTTGAAAATTTGAAATAATACATATGAAAATAAAGGATTAACTGAAATATTTTTGTCATTAAAACTTAAAAATAATCTTCTCTATGTCGAATACATAAGCAAATATTTGATATATCTAACTAATATTTAAAATACTTTTTTGTATAAAATTCAATCCGTAAATTTAATACCCAGAAAATTTCACTTGTGTAAAAATGTTACAATTTAAAACATCTATTACAGGAAATCAAAATGTATTATAGCTTTACTGATATTTATTCTTTCATATAATAAATAATATGACATGAAAAATAAAATAGGGAATTTCAATTCTCATCTCTTGTCTGAGTAATATGATACCATATAGATATGTCCTGGACGCTGAATAATAAATTCTAAAGGGAAAAGAAGAGGGATTTTTTTCTCTCTCAGTTTTCCTGTTTCAACTGTTTGTGATAAGACGTAAGAGCGGAAGACAAACTACGTCTGGACAGAATCTTTTCACAGAGGGGATGAGAGATCTCTTTCCACATTCTGACCATGTTGCGGATAACAAAGGATTTTCACAACAAAGCAAAGGGAATACTTTATACGAATAAGACAGTCCGTGAAAATAAATTTTCACTGAGTTTTCACTGTTAGAATACTTCATTTCGTAAGTTGGAATTTACAGTGAATGGAAATTTCTTCTATTTAAGAAATAAAATGGCAGAAATTGATTTTAAATTCATTATTTCGGCCTTTTATACGAAAAACAATGCTTTTTGTTTTTCTTGCGTCTGTATGTGTATAATGTGTGTAGAATGTTAATTTGCTCAGTGTAAATGTATGAATTAGGAAAGATAAATATAGCATCACAAATTAGAAATAAGTTGTTAAAAAAAATGCGTGTTTTGACGCGCTTACCTTAAAACTTTAGATATGATAAAAATTACTTTTCTTGGGCTGTCTTGTTATTATCCAAATGCATTATCTTGTGCTCTTGCCATAGCTGCCAACATCTTAATTAATATTCCGTAGTATTGTTAGTATCCACCCCTTTTTCTACACCACTTATTTTTAGAATAATTCTCTCCAAACGTTATTACGATGAAGTAAGAAAAAAAAAAAAAAAAAGACTCTAAAAAAAGACTGGTGTGAAAAAAAGGCGGGTGTTAACATTACCGCGGAATATTAATTAGGATATTGCAGATAAAGTTCCCAAACCTTTTTAACATATTAATCTGGATAAAAAAAATAGAGACAGTGTCCAGAGATGAAAGAAGTCGTGTAGAGCCGCACCAGATTATAAAAACGTGAGAAAAATGGCGGCTTTGGCCTTTCTCACGGTTTTGTGAGGTCTAACTGGAATAAAGACAGTGTCCGGAGATGAGAGAAGTCGTGTAGAGCCGCACCAGATTGTAAAAACGTGAGAAAAATGGAGACTTTGGCCATTATCACGGTTCTGTGAGGTCTAACTGCAACGTTTCCGGCTGCAATCTTTAAGAGACAGTGTCCGGAGATGAGTGAAGTCGTGTAGAGCCGCACCCGATTGTAAAAACGTGAGAAAAATGGCGGCTTTGGTCTTTCTCATGGTTCTGTGAAGTCTAACTGCAACGTTTCAGGCTGCAATCTTTAAGAGACAGCGTCCGGAGATGAGAGAAATCGTGTAGAGCCGCACCAGATTTTGAAACAATATACAGTATATAATTATTAACACTTCACATTAGCAAGTTAATTGTATGATACATTATTTGTATCATACAAGGATGGAAAGCGTTTGCTGACGATGACGCGAATTCAATGATTTTTGTTCACCCAAAAGTTTTCACTTCAAATGGAAAGCGTTAGCTGACGATGACGGGAGTTCAATGATTTTTGTTCACTCAAAAGTGCTCAACGCACCTAAAGAAGTTTTCACTTCAAAAATAAAATAAAATAAAATAAAATAAAATAAACTGGTGTTGTAATTACTACTTAAATTATAAATTATTTTCTAAGATAGTGTGGTCAGAAGACATAAATAATCTAACTAATCTAACGAAAATCGATGGAGCCATTTTTAGGCGGAATGAAAATTCCAGTAATATTATATCAGTAACGATAAATTTAAAGTTAAGAGTCAGTTAAAAACAACTGTATCTCGAGAGAAGTGATTACCACTTTCTCATTGCTGCTGTTAATCATAAAAGGACTTTCTGCTTGTCGTCGCCGGAAACCAAAGCCAATGTGTTATTCTATCGAGAAATAACACCCCTTTAACTAAACAACTAAATCATATTTTTTAAATTACGTTTTCACTATTACAAAATTCCCAAGTGTTAAATTGGTTATCGTTTTCTAGAAAGGATCTTTAATTTTTTATTTTTAATACTTCCTTTTCAAGTTGTAAAATACAAAAATAATTACTTTAAATGTTGGGAATTTTCTGAATATTAAAACGGAATTTTAAAAGTTATATTACGTAATGACTTATAATGGAAATTGTTTCCTTATAGAATAACGTTGGCTGTAGGTTCCGGTGACAATAGAGAGTCCTCTTTTAATAGTTCTATGCCACTATTAATCTCCGCGTACACTTGACCAGTGAAAAACACATGAGTTAAATATCTAGCTAGTACCGTTTACCACTCCTATTAGTTACATAAAAAATTGTGTTCATTTCAATTTGAGTTTTCCTGTTCACCTTATTTACATTTAATTTAAAAGTGACAAAGTTAAGATCTAATCTGATTGTTTTTCAGCGCTGAGTTATGATAACTTTTTTAAATAAATGTGGAATAATGAATATAAAAAATTCCTAACAGAACAGTAGAACTATGAAAAGAGAAAAATAAAAGTTTAAAGTAACATATTATTCGTGTGGTGATGCAATTTGTGTGGTATTATTCGTGTGGTGATATGGATAATGCAAAAGAAAAGAATGAGTTTCAAAATTTGTCCTTATTTAATCCTAAATTGTAAAATGAAACATTTCATATAAACTACCTCTGCGGTGATTACACTCAAAGGAAAAATTTGTTGAATTAAGAAAAAATTGGTGTTCACAACAAAACTTTCTATTAAATGTGTTCCAATAGCAATTATGTTTAGATTTTTTTTTTTTTTTTTTTTTTTTTTTTAGTTTTAACGAAAAATTTTGCTTTTCTTAAAAAAAAAAAAAAAAATGTAGCATAAAATATTAAAGCAACAACAATCAGCTAGCTCTCTTTCTGTCTCTCTCTCTCTCTATCTTTTTTTTTTTTTTTCTTTTCTTTTTTCTCCCCGCATAATTTTATACAAATGAAAATATCAACACAAAATTTGGATAGCATGTTTGTTATCAAAGGATTAATAGAGTTTTGTATGACTTTTACATATAAATGATCATTTAAAAAATATTATTTCAAATTATCTCAAAAGTAACTTTTGAAGAAATGAAAAGAAATCTAAATGGTAAATGATATGAAGAGCATAAAATACCTGATCTCACTATTCTATAGGGAAATTTGTTTACACAATTACGCATTACATTTTTTTTTTTTTTTTTTTTAACGTTTATTAAATTCGGGAAATTCACAATACTGTTAATCTACTACTCGCTTAAAAAATAATAATAATTTTTCACATTTTTTAATAAAAAATAAATTTTAAATTATATTTTGCCAAGAATGGCGACACCACCCTTTCAGCGTTAGCCGTTTTTCGGTATATCTGTTTAATGATTCATAAAATTAATACTATGCGCAGTATATATGTGAAAATTTAATACAATCCGCTATACATGTTTATTAATCTTATTTTAGAGAAAAAAGCAGCACCTATTTCAAAATTTAGCCATACCAGCCTTTTGTTTTGACTATGCTTGACGGAAAAAGACGGGCTTAACGCTTATAGAGCTAAATACTGTATATCAAGAAGCACTTTGAACACAACTAAACCGAATTTTAGTGTTAAAAATGAAATTTTTAAATTTTTAATGTCTTTTTTTTCCTTTTTGCCATTTAAATAAAGATATTACTATTAACTTTTATCAACTGCAACCTAAAACTCCATTACTATGTCCTTTCATAGTTAGAATATCTGATAAGGTAAAAAATTAAATATCATTTTTACTATAAAATAAGGACCTTTAACATTTATTTTACTTTTATTTTTTTAATATTTTTGCTCATAACTTGGAAAATGAAATATTAAATTATTAAATTTGTTTCCATAGATTTTTGGCAAGGTTAATTCTAATGATGACAAATATATATATATATCTATGTATATATTGTACGTTTTTAATAATCTTATGATAAATTATACTGTAAATTGATTATTGATTAATTATTTATTACTTTTTCTATATATTGTGAAATGAAAGTTTTGGATTCTTTCAAATATTTTCAACTCCGGTTATCAATGGATGTTTCAGGATGTCCAGAACACGGTATGACCATTTTTAGAAAATATTTTTCTGTCCTTGTAATCACAATTTTTGTGGAGCGAATAAGCGAAATTTAACCAAACTTGATATTTAGATGGACCAAGAGAAAAATTGGTGTTGATACTATTTCGGAATCAGTCTCTCAACAGATGGCGATGTCATCCTATATATATATATTTTTTTTTTTTTTTTTTTTTTCATAATATTTAACATGGCAATATAGGACAAAATTTCGTATAAATGTGCACAATGATAATTATTTTTAATTTTTCAATGCAAAAATAAAAATATATAGTGATAATAGTAATGGTCAACCAGAAAAAAAAAATATTCATTTTATTTTGTTTTTATTTATTTATTCTGAATAAATTGAAATGCATCTCACTTCATCATTTCTACTAATATTAAAATTGCCTGTATATACAGTCGGTAACAAAAGTATCCGAACACTAGAAAAAATTCCTATGTAAAAAAGTACACTTCATACGGTTTTGTTAAATAAATCCTTGTCGAATCCTGTTCTTAGTCAGTGTAAGAACATGATTCGATAAGGATTTATTTAACAAAACCGTATAAAGTGTACCTTTTTTACATAGGAATTTTTGTTAGTGTTCGGACACTTTTGTTACCGACTGTATGTGTATCATAACGTTTTAGCATAGAAAGGTGTGACATACATGTACCAAATGTTGTGCACAAGTGTATCGTTACAAGAGATGGCCGTATACGAAGCCTGATTTTTGTTTTTTGTTTTTGAGTTTTTTTATGTTCTCCAGAATCTGCGGAAAATAGCATGATTAAGAGGAAATACATGTGAAAAATTAATATAAAAAACATTTTGTTAAAGTGACATCATATTTGATTTCAGATTTTTATCAAATCTATGAAAAATGATGTCATGGTTAAGGGGCAATATATATTTATATCTGGAAAATGAACTTAAAAAACATTTTGTGAAATGACGTGGATTTTTCTTTTCTTTTCTTTTTTTTTTTTTTTTTTTTTTTTTTGAACAATACATAAAATTGAAACTTTAGGGGGAAAAATAATCCATTTTTACAAATAATATTTTTTCTAAAAGTAGTAAGGAAGGTAGTGAATGAGCCTAGTGTTTAATTCACAATAGCAGGTTGAGCAGCACCATCAAACGAAAATTTCAACAATCAGATTTCTTACGGGATGTAAACAATCTGGTAGTGTTTTGTAAAGGGAAAGAACGCTCATAGACCTGTGAGCAAGAGATCGAAGTAGTCAAGATTTTTAATGGGCTTGAACAGCCTGGTGATGTTCGACAATACGGTCAGAACTGTTTAAAGAATTACATCAAATTCTGAAAGTGACAACGCCATACTGAGTGGGAGTTTGCTACGGTTTATAATACGGTTTATAGGAATTTTCGAAGATCGCAAACCAGCTGGTCGTTGGTAGTATAAAATATGCTAGAAAACTTTAAAAAAAAAAAAAAAAAAAAAAACTTTTTAATAACCCTGTTTATGTCTACGTGAAAATGGCTATTTTTCAAAAAATAACTGGCTCTATGATATCTTGAATATTCGAAAGAGAAACTATAAACTTAAGAATTCTCTATAGATGTCACTAATATTTTGTTTTGGAACACCAAAAGATTTTCTCCGAGATGTTTCGATAGCTTACAAATATAAACTTCTTTGTTCCCCCCTCTTGGAAAAGAAGTGAAAAGACCTGGACTTTACAACAATAAGTTCGGAGTACATGATTACTTTTCTCTGTCTTCCATCTTAGACTTCTCTTGGTTCGTTCTAGATGAGAAAAGGATGGACGGGAAGAATCCTCCTTGCATCCTTTCACCCAAGGGACGAAAATCCTCCTCGGCTTTCTTGAATTCTGGTCATGGTGTGGGAAACGGATTATTTACAGTACATATAAAAAAAAAGTTTTAAAAAAATTGAATTTTTTAGAATAACTTGCTCTATGGAAACTAAGCCGCAGCCCGGAAGAGGTCAAGCAGATTTAGAAAATGAATTCAAGTCCAGACCAGATTTCTTTTGGGATATCCTTCTTTTTTTTTCAAGCCTCTGAGATTGCAAAAGTATTTTTTTTCTCTCTCTCTCTCTCTCTCTCTCTTTTTTTTTTTTTTTTTTGAGAAAAATAAGACAGATTTATTTCGCATCAACAAGGCGAGTAGTATAGTTTACTCTATTTGTTATCGGAATAAGAATAAAATTTTTTGCACACTTCTATTTTCATATATTTTTATTATATGTTTTTGCTAGCGAAAAAATTGAATTTCTTTTATATATAATTTGATTCTACCATTTCTATTTAAATGAATAGGAAACCTAAAGCTTTAAAATTTCTAATGGCATTGAATTTTTGTTTTCACCTTCTTCTCTTTCTTTAGTATAATTTAAAATTTAGTTGAGTTTTTTTTTTTTTCTTTCTCTTATCCGTATATATGGCAGAGAAAGTATTGTTTTTATGTCAAATTTTCGAAATGGAGTTTTTGTTATAGTTACATGTTTTCAAGTCTCCTAAATCGAAAATCATGTTTTTAGCGATTTTTCTGTGTGTGTTATCATATCTCAAGAACAAATAATTCATGAAGGTCTAACACTGTATTCTAAATCTGTATAATATAGAGGTGCTACACTAAACTTTTCATTGTGATCAAATAAATGGTCCGTGAGTAGGGACACCCAAGAAAATTCAAATACATTACGTCTATGGGAGAAATTCAGGTAAGTAGAGTTTAACAGTTATATGCTGCACTAAACCAGATGAAATGAATGTATATTTTTTAAATTCTTAAAAGCAGGTCTTTTGTAGAATATAGTATGAAAATTATTCACCACACACATTTGTTTACAAAAGAACTAGAATACAGTGGAACAATAGACACTAGAATATAGTGTGACACTTCAATATATAGTGGTAAAATTAATGGAAGTGTATTTCAGATTCTGCTGTGTTTTATTTATATAGGGTTATATTTAAGTGCACTATGTGGTGCGTACATAATTTTTAGAAGTTACTCAGGACCGCCAATAATTAAGCAAAAACATTTTTATTTCTTAAATGTAACTAGTTGAAGTGCTTTACTATTTTACCATGTCCAGGAAAATTGATCATGAATTGAAATTAATTCCTCATACCCATGCAATAAATAAGTACTTTTTAAGTTAAATAATCATCTCTTGTTTTCTGTATATTTGCACTTTTTGAGGTTTCATGAATACTTTATGAGGTTTCATGGAACTTTTTTGTGTATGATTTTAATATCATATTCTATATGAAACATGCTTTTACACATATAAAAAATATATGTGTGCATTTCATTTTGGTTAGTCTATAGATGTTAAACTCTATTTACCTGCAATTTCGCTCATAGACGTAATACATTTCAATTCTCTTGGGTGTCCTTGTACATGAACCATTTGCTTGATCTCAACGAAAAGTTTAGTGTAGCATTCCTATATGATAAAGATTTAGGATATCGAATTTGAACTTCCTGCTATTATTTGTTCTTAAAATATGCTTATAACAGAAACACAGACGAACCGCTAAAAACATGTTTTTCGGGTTCAGGAGCCTCAAAACGTGTAAATACACCAAATTCTTAATTTCAAAAATTTGCCCCAATAACTGTACTTTCTCTACCATATAGATAGGTAAGGGAAAATAATAAATGTGTTTATGAGTATGTATATGCAGAAAGGGATAGAGCTATGATTGGTTTGATTTTGTTATAAATATCACGACGTTTTCCAAGTTATCAAACACTATAAATTATTATGTTAATAATTTGTGAACATTCTAATATGTTTTACAATAATCTGCATATTGTCCAAATTCTATTGATATATTTTCCCCTTATACTGATAGTTTTGATCTTGGTAACTTTGCTTAGTGTAATAAATATATTTCTAAGTGTGCATATGTAGAAAGGAATAGAACTATGATTGGTATAATTTTGTCATGAATAACACGTCGTTTTCCAAATTATCAAGCACTTTAAATTAATATGTTAATAAATTGTAAACATCCTAGCATGTTTTACAGAAATCATCATGTTGTCCAAATTTACATTCCATTGATGTAATTTTCTTTTATATTAATATTTCTGTGATCTTGGTAACTTTGCTTGGTGTAATAAATAAGTTTGTGAGTGCGTATGTGTAGAAATGGATAGAGCTAGGACTGGTATGATTTTTCTCATAAATAACACGACTTTTACAAGTTATCAAACACTGTAAATTATTTTGTTAATAATTTGTAAACATCCTAACATGTTTTACAAAAATCCTCAGATTGTCCAAATTTGTGCAAGTCATTGTTTATAATTTTATTCTATCGATAAAATTTAATATCATTTCAATGGGGAAATTAAAATAAATAAACATTTGCTTGCATTTTTATTTTAAATAATTTGTTTTTAAATATACTTTTCCACACTTTATTGTTTTTCTTTTTTTGCGTGAATTCCGAAAACTTGCTGTAATTTTCAGTTGTTTTTTTTCAATATATATAATAATCATCATTATTTGTTAAAAATTTTTGGGGGAAATTTTCACCCTCTCGCGCAATGAAACATCACACACTTTCTTTTTTACTTCTGACTCATTTCACCACTATACGAGCCAATAAGTTTCTTTTTTTTTTTTTTTTTTTTTTTTTTTTTTTACTCACGGAAAATTTCAGGTTCTAGACATTTTCTTCGGTTCCGCCAATTGGGAATTATGATTGAGCACTTTAAACGCAACTCAAGACTCCCATTGCCTCATGGATCATTTCACACCTAATGTGTTATCATGCAGCCCTAGCAGAAGTCTTCATCAAGCATCTAGAGGTTAGCCTGGATGGTGAAAGGAAGTTTTTCATGTGGAGAAAAAAAAAGTCAAGTTTTTTTCCCAAGTTACAGTTGTTTAATTTAGCTGTTGTATGATATATATTTTATCTTAAATCAAATATTTCCAAAACAATTTTCTTCACATAAACTATGAAGGAAACTATAGATAAAGACTGTTTTTTTTTTTTAAGTAAAGGAAATATTACAAGTTCCAAAAAAATAGCATCTCTTACCAACATGGGGAGCAATCTTCCCCCCCCCCCCATGGTTAATCGAAATCGTATTGGCTTCTTGCATATAACAGTACTTTTTTTTTTGTGTGTGTGTGTGTTCTCCTTTAGTAATTTACCTTTCTAAATTAATCATTTAAGCTATGTATGCACAAGAAATGTCACTTTTTAGTAGTATTACCATTTTTATCACTGTTTCAAATTCCTGCTCTTGCAATTTTAAAGACATTGTAAAGCAAATGCTATGAAAAAGATACCTTAGCATTGTTCTCTCATCTGAGATACTAAAGATCGTTTCTAGCGTGAAATCATCATGCGGCGATCTGGCGAATATTTACCTCTATCAGAGGCAGCGAAACCCGCAAACTTGGTGAGACAGATAAGTAAAGGCTGCTCAGAGGTTTCCAAAGAAATATTACAATAGCAATTCACGAAACGTATATTGTATCTTGCACATCAGAAAATAACTTAGTTTTGGAATGTCAAAATATCGTATTTGAGTCTGCTAAAATATTTCATTGCACACCTCCGATTTCAGTCGCTATACTACTTCTCACTTCATAAATATACACCATTTCACAAGTTATTTCGTGATATCTGTATGCATCTGTCATAATTAAAAAATGTTTAGCTACAGAACATTGAACATTTGTATTTAAGACTGTCATTGTATGAACGTCTATTTTAGATATAACCATGAAAACTCAAAATATTATGTCATTAATTGCGTTTCCGTGTTAGCGATTTCAACAAAAACTAGTGATAGGGGATTAAAACAGAACCTATTTATAGAAAGCTTCCATAATAACGTAATTAAAATGAATAAAACCCTTTTCCTTTATTAGAACTGTTGTTGCAGTGAAATTTTATTAAAGACAGGAGGAAAATAATAGCAGTGACTTCTACAAAAATCAGTCTTAGAGATGGATTTGAAAATGTTCTTGGCTACTTGACAATTTTGGCAACCAAATTTGGTGAAAATGATAATTTAAGGTTACAAAATCTGGAAATCTGGTCTCAATTTAGGACGGAATTAGCTAATATTTTCTGGAATAATCTCAACACTAACCTTTGCCAAAGAGTATATGGTGGCTGGTGCACGTAAAATCTGTCGTGGCCGCAAAGTACTCCATGTTCCCATCAAAAATTGATCCTCCATCTCCCGAAGCGGGAAAGCCATCCCTTCCATGGAGGATCAAAATTGTGATGGCGTGTCTCCGGACCACCTCTCGGGGTGTGTCCCAGACCGTTGCCAATTGCCCATCTGCGCAGCACTAGTGCGACGTTAAACCCAACCATCCAAAGAGTATAATAAAGAGGCATTTATTCTTAAGTAAACTTAGTTAAAATCAGACCTCCGAGCTGTGCGTTTGTCATTGAGAGACTGTGCGACAAAATCGTAATTACTGTTCCTAAACAAAAAATGTCTGTCCCTGTGATGTATGCAAAATTGTTTCCCTTTATTTTAATAATTTTATTGGATTGCTTCGAGAATATTCATCAAACAAAATGTATTCATTGACTGGAACTTAACTATTCATTTAAGAACAGCTTTCCATACTCAAGAAAGATAACGTTTTTGTAAAAATGAGTGTAGTTTAATAGGCGTACAAGGAAGTCATAAAGTATTCGCTTTAGATATTTTTTTATTATTAAAATTTTTTTTAATTAAATTAAAAAATATCTTTTAAATGTTAATAACTTTGTCTTGATGGTCTTGAAATAGTGGATATGTTTTGAGAGAATTATTTTATAATTTCTTTATTATGGAAACAATGAGTGCGTTTATCACAAAAATGATAAAGCTTTTTCCAATTAGATAATTTTAAAATTACACTAACGTATTTTTTACATCATTCCTTTTCTACCCCATTTTTATAATTGATTAGTCAGTGCATTGAATTTGGTAGATAAAATTTGAAACACTAACTTTGACCCATGTTACTTTTGTATATTCATCGTTGAAATTAGTAATCACTTACATGACATTAACTTTATCACTGATGATTCTGTGTACACCACTATGTCAGGAAAGCATTTCCGACTTCGCATTGCTATATGATTCGAAATCATCAAGATGTACTCTACCACTCCTAAAAGTTCTAAAACTTGGTACTGAAACACTCTGCATAAGTAGTCTTTAATTTGGGACGAAATATTATCTAACGATAATGCTTGAAACAGACACTAGCCTTCTCAAAGAAAAATAACGGGTGTACCAGAATAAAATAGACCATTACTATTTGTATGTATGTATGGAAATTTTACATTATATATAGACATATACGTTTTTTATAGATTCCCAATTACATTGGTAAAATCTGTGCAGCAACTCACTCAAAAGCAGAAATTACATCGCAACTACAGGATAGTATGAAGAGCAAAGAAGTACAAAAATTGGTACTTTCCAAGTTCAAAAGGGGAGAATCCAGAAGCAAAATATTTCGTCATTTGAAAGGTGTTTTAAGTTGTGCCACTGTTTTTAAGTGGTGTAATATGATTATAAAGAGTGACAATATTAAAACATCTCAACCTCCAGACTCTCCTATGCATTGTCCGCACCAAAAATCTTATTCAAAAAGTGAAGAGTCGCTTGACACGTAAGAAGAGCATATCCATAAGGAAATTTGCTAGGGAACTGAAAGTATCAAAACCGCCTGTACAGCGAATACTTAAAAATGACATTGGATTCAGACCTTACAAAAAACGAATACAACCTAAACTCATAGAAACCCAAAAGCAGAAAAGAATCAAATTCGCTAATTGGGTGCGACACAATTTCAGGAAAGGTTAGACTAAGAGAAGCATTTTTTCTGATGAAAAAGGATTTAAATCCATTGGAGTACTTGATTTAAGATGAATTTGTACAGCAGATGAACTGGGATAAAATAAAATGTTTAAAAATACTGATTTCAGAACTAAAACGAGCTGTAAAGAGAATAAGAAAGGACGTAATAATGGAAAGTTGTCTATGTTAGGCCAGACGCTTACATCGAATGGCAAACAGCAACGGGGATTATTTACAAAAATTAATATGTTGCAATTTGTTTATTATTCTATCTATATTGTTTATGTGTAAAACCAAGTTGGGTTTCACTTAAATAAATTTAGTTATACATCAATTTATATCAGTCAATTTTATTCTGGTACATCCGTTAGTTATAACAATCACTTCATTAAATCAAAGGAATAAAATTTTCAAATGTACTAAGATCATCTAGATATAAGCTTAAACAAAGGTACCAAAATACGAGAGACTGTATTTACACTGTTTTCCAAATGTTAAGCAACAACCAATTTTCTCGCTTTTTTTTTTTTTAAGCATAATTCTTAAACAAATGAATGTATGAAAAGGAAATTTGGAAGACATGTTCATTATAAACTCGTTTTCTGAATTTTCGATTACTTGTAAATCAGGAATAAATAATAAATTTATATTTTGTTAGTATTTTTCTCGAGCACAGGGAAAGGGGGCAGACATTTGTATGCTATTGCTCATAATATAGGTCTGTAAAATGTATATGATAATATTTATCATGTTTTTTAATATTTATGAAAATGAGCTTTCTTAAAAAAACACTTTTTAAAATATTTACAAATTGATTTCTGTCAATGAAAAATTTGTTAAATTGGACAATGCCAAATAAAATTTTGCAAATGATTATAAACTTAAAATTTTGCTTAAAGCAGAGTTCAATTTAGTAAGAAATATGCAATTTACCTATTTAAAATATTTTAAACGTGTACTTGTGATATATTTTGAGAAAAAGTGCATCGAAAATACCTAACTTAAGAGAGGAAAAACTGGTTATTGCTTAACTTCTGAAAAACAGTGGGATTAGCTCGTGTACAGTATATTTCTTATCACTAGCATAATTACTGGAGTAATAATAACATTTATAGTTGTTATAGTTAATAACTGCTTATTTCGATTCATTAATTATTTTATACTAGTATATAACCTTGTCAAAAATGACGGAATGTGAAATCAATTAAGGTAGTGAATCAACGAAGGCTTTGCCTGCTTCGCTGGTCACCATATTTAAAGGAAACTCTTTTCTATATCCCTTTATAAACAAAAATAAAATTTTAAAAAAAATCATGAAATTGCTCAAAAGCCCGCTTCCTGGGCTGCGACCCACTCATTCGCAGACTCTTAGATGCCTCTCCCTATTGCCAGTGGGCTTCCATTTGGGTAATTATCAGACGACAGTTTCGAAACGGACAGTATCGAAAAAATTTAAGTAGCATTTTTATATTTAAATCCCAGTTACATATGAACAACACTATACGCGGTGTACATAATATTTTCTTGCACGTTATTTTCTAGATTTATTTGATTTATTCGATTAACTATAAAATGACAACAATTTCACGCCAAATATAATATTACAATATGTTATGATCAGCTACATCTATCGCATGAGACAAATTTTGTGGTTAGTTAATAGTAATTGGTATATAGAAAAATAATTAATTAATTAATGAAATATATAAATCTGATCATAGTACAGCCTTAATATAGCTCCCCTTGTCGACATTAAAATTTTTATCGACATTTTAGACAAAAATAAATAATTTATGCGATTATTTTTTCTGTTTCTTTCTTTTCTTTTCTTTTTCCTTTACTTTTCTTTCTTTTATGTTTTTCAATATTTTATAGTTTATTTGTATTTTTGATGCGCTACTTGACTTAAAGTTACTTTCACAAAAGTAGAGTCCTTGGCGAAAAATGTCCGATCTATTTCAGCATCAAAATTTTAAAATATTTCCCAGGATTATCAATGATATACCTCTCATGCCAAGCGTGATTCATCCGTGCTAGAAACATACTATTTAAAAAAAGAAAAAAGAAAAAAATCTGAAATTGAAGTATATTAAAAAAGGTTATGGTTGGTTTTTTTTGCTCCATTTTCCTATTGTCATTTTTTCATATGCATAAGCAAATTTAATATTTTATAATTTTTTATTTTTCGCGTGAAAGCATACTTCACTTTATGCTAAAAAAAATAACTGGTAAATTTTTTGGAAACAATTATAAATTTAAATGTCTAATTTTGAAGCTATTACCAGGTTATTATTTTCATATTTTCATGAATTTTAAAAATTCTAATGAAAACATCGTTACAAATAAGGTACCAAATGAAGGGGGAGATTTTTCTAAATCCGTTGGACTAAACAGCTTAACGATCAGACAATTAGATTCTTTAAAATTAACTAAAGTATGAAAGGCAACTTGCTATATAGATGAGTACTAACCGGAATCGTCACCTTTCTTGCAAATTATATAAATAGATGAGGATAATATGTTACTTTTAGTTAGTACACGATGTTTTATCAAAAAAAAAAAAAAAATCTGCTTTGCGTTATTTATATATATATATACATAGATAGATAGATATAGATATTTAAAGCGCAAAATATGTATATGTATATGTATATATATATATATATATATGTATATATCCTTTCATTCTTAAATTTTGAATGTCTTTTTTAATTAAATCTTCCAATTTTTCATGTAATATTTCATCTTTCTGTGAAATGTTTGAAAAGGTTTTTCAAACCTTTCACAGGTTGTTCATATATATAAATGTTACCGCTAAAGTGCAGAAATCAGTTAATCTGCAGATTAGCTAGGTAATCTGCACATTAACCAGGGTGATCCGTTACAGTGAAGAAAATTGTTTCATTTCTCAAATTACCTAGGTAATCTGCGAATTACCTAGATAATCTGCACATTACCTACTAGACACTCGTTAAAGTGAAAATAAGATCTCTGGTGGTGTAATTTTACAGCACGCTGTGTTGTATTTGTTTTTTTTCATTCGGGAAAAGAAAAAAAAGAAAAAAAAGATTAGTTTTCTTCTCTTTCTTTACTTATTTTAATCTGTATGTGTTTTAATTTTTATGTCTTTTAAAGTTATATTTGTTTTATTTATTTATTTATTTTTTATTTCATCTTTTTTATTCTGTCAATATAAGTTTGAAGATGTTATGCATTTTTAATATGAAAAATAATAGCTTTAATAGCTTTCAATAAAGTCTGTTGTATAAGTGAATGTTAGAATTGTAATACAGTAACGATTTCTTTTGAAATAAAAATATTTAACAAGTTAAATAAAAAAAAAAAAAAAAAAAAAAAAAAAAAAAAAAAAAAAAACATGTTTTATTAACAACTTATATTGCTATTATTATGTTTAAAAAAAAGTTATGCGCCAATTTTTAATTCGCTAAAGAAATATTAAATTAGACAAAACAGTAGCATTTTAAGAAGTACTTCAAATAATTAAAATTGCTTTAATAATTTTTAGAACGCATGAAAATTAAAATGACAGTTTTCCAATGCTTTATTAAACTATATTTTGCAGCATACATATATCTGCACAAGTTTAGCAAATATATTAAATTTACGATTTAAAAAAAAAAAAAAAAAAAAAAAAAAAAAAAAAACTTTATTAACACATTTTACGTGATAAACTACAACGAAATTATCTGAAAAAGCGAACAAAATAAAAATTAAAAATAAAAATATAATCATGATATATAAAATATATAAAGGAAACTTGAAATTGAAAGAAACAAAAAAGAAAATTGTAATGAAATGCTAAAAAATGCATAAAAATTTCATATTAAGTATTTATTAAATAATGCCATAATATTGAATGCCATATTTTCCAGAGTTAAAAATTAATACATGTTTTTTTTTTTTTTTTTTTTTTTCAGTAATAATAGTAATTTAAATCAATTTTAAAATAAATTAGTTTTAAAAAGTTGTGGTTTAATAGTTTTATTTCGGGAGAAAATAATTACTGTGCTGTAAATTTAATATTCATAATTCAAAATGAAGTTTCACGAGAGAGAACTTTTAATTAAAATTAGATTTTATTAATAAAATGCAGACCCTTATCAAACTTATATTGACAGAATTAAAAAAGAGAAGAAATAAATCAAAACAATTATAACTTACTTGTTACTTTAAATCTTGTGTTGGTCATAAGAAGAAACCTAATATCATAGCTTCGATGATCCAGGTTTTGCGCTTACTGTTTATCCATCGCGGAGCGAAAGGGATAAAAGTTCTGGTTTGTGTTTGAAGGTCAATCGCGTCACAGACTAATCTGGGATTCGCGTATCTGTATCACATGACTATTTGACGTCATAGTGAATGCAAAAAAACTAAGGCTCGAAACAAACATTTGAACTTTAACGACACAGAAGCCGCTAATGTGCAGATTACCTAGTTAAAATGCGGAAAATTCTTGATTCCGCACTTTAACAGGTCATTTTAGTTAATCTGCAGATTAGCTAGGTAATCTGCATATTAACGGATTTCGAGCTTTAACGGTAACATATATATATATATATATATATATATATATATATATATATATATATATATATATACATATATTTAATCTACTTTTTAGTTTTATTATTTGTCTCGAACCAATTTTCTTACACAGTTATATTTTTTTAGGCATTTTTCGTTCTCATCAGCGTAAACGTTTTAACTTTAGCTTTTATTTATTGTATATTTATTTATTTTGTGTGTGTGTTCGTGAGTCTCCTAAGAAATTACATCCTCATGGTAATTGTAGAAATAGAATTGCGCTCGGATAAAACTCATTTTCATTGTTGATGACACCAAAGCAGATAAAAGAAAGCATGAGATCTCAAGTGACACCCTTTCAATCAAAAAGTTTAAAGCGTTTTTAGCGATAAGATAAACCTCATCCACCTAAAAGAAACTAGTATGTTGTGGCCACCACAACACTTTCTTCTATATTTTCCTATACATATTCAATCAGTAACAATATTTAAAAAAAAAAAAGATTTTTTTTTTCTCTTTTTTTTTTTTTTTTTTTTTGTGAAAATTAATACATATTCAATCACTAACAATATTTTAAAAAAAAAAATAGAATTTTTTTCTAAGTTTTTTTTTTTTTTTTTTTTTTTGGTTAAAAGTAAAAAAAAATCGATAACTTTGTTTTAAATTATCACAGATTTATAGTTCAACCATTCATTTTAAAGGTATTGACGAGACCTTTCGAATGATACCCATCTTCAAAATTTACCCCCCCCGGGGGGTACTTCCCCCCCAGGGGGGGAAGCGATGCCCCCCCATGCAAAAAATTTTTTTCCTAGTTACGTACTACTATTATCAATAATTCATATTAATTTTACAAACACAAGTGTAAAATAACTCTTATTATGCACATTTATACGAATTTTTGTCCTATGCTGCCATGTTAAAAATTCTAATAAAATGCTATCACAGCGCCACCTGTTGAGCTATTGATCCCCAAATATAATCAGCAACAGTTTATGTCGGGGACCAACTAAATACCAAGTTTGGTAAAATTTCGTTTAAAAAAAAAAAAAAAAAAAAAAAAAAAAAAAAAAAAAACGATTATTTTTCTAAGTTTTTTTTTTTTTTGTTAAAAGTAAAAAAAATCGATAACTTTGTTTTAAATTATCACAGATTTATGGTTCAACCATTCGTTTTAAAGGTATTGACGAGATCTTTCGAATGATACCCATCTTCAAAATTTAACCCCCCCGGGGGGGTACTTCCCCCCCAGGGGGGGAACCGATGCCCCCCCATGCACAATTTTTTTTTCCTAGTTAACTACTACTATCATCAATAATTCAAATTCATTTTACAATCACAAGTTTAAAATAACTCTCATTATGCCCATTTATACGGAATTTTGTCCTATGCTGCCATGTTAAAAATTTGCATAAAATGCGATTACAGCGCCACCTGTTTAGCTATTGATCCCCAAATCTAATGGGCACCAGTTCATGTCAGGGTGCAACTAAATACCAAGTTTGGTTAAATTTCATTCATATGTTCGTGAGATACAGCGTCCACAAAAAAATGATACAGACACACAGACAGACAGACAGACACACAGACAGACAGACAGACAGACAGACACACAGACAGACATTTTCTAAAAACTATCAATTCGTGTTCAGGACATCCCAAAACGTGTAGATCCGTCAAAAAACGGAGGTCGAAAATTTTCGCGAATCCAATACTTTCTCTATATTACATATAGAAGAAAGTAAAAATGAAGATTCTCCACTAATGTTTTTTCTTCGATCAATCCAAAAGCGAAAATTTCATCGACCTATAACTGTCGAGAGAACTTTAGTTTCATCGGCAATTTACCCTGTTTGTAGAAAACTTTGATCGTACAAGTCAGAAGTATATTCAGAAAAATATACTTTATTATTTAAGCTCATGGGAATCTAAAATAGTCAAACATATTCTTAATTATAAAAGCCCAAATTTCGCAAAACTAATACTCTAAACTAGTATCATTGCTACAAAAATGTAATGAAATAAAGAATTTATACTTTTGTCCTTGGTTTGGAGGATTCAGGAAAAATAAATTTTACCCGTGATTTAAAATAAATAGAACAAGTCTAAAAAATAATTTAAAAGAATAGATGTAAATCTGTGTAAAGACGAGGTTCTTACAAAGAGAAATTTGGATATCAGTTATTTTACATAGTACTTTTTTTTTTTAAATAATAGATGTCAGCGATTAGTCAAATGGAAAAGTAAGTGCTAAGAAAAATAATGGCACAAAACATTTTCCTTTGTGAGAACTCTGGTAAGGACCGCCACTTGTCGATTTGATGCAACTTTTGCATGCATAATAGAAATATATTCAGTAAATTTATTCAAGTGTAAAGTGTATTATTCTTCTCATTTAAAAGCATTTTATTAGCGTTGCCACAATTTTAGTCATGCAGTATAATAGTTAACAATTTTGCATGTTATCTCTGTATATATTTCCTATCACCTAAAATATTGCATTAGTAATTGAAACATTAATAGAAGTACTACTATATAACTTTCTGAAACATTCTCAAATATTCATTGTTTTTAATAAGATCGTTTGAAATTAAAAATATTTTGAGCAAATAAAGAAAACTCTTCTAAACTTAGGGTTTCAAACTTAAGTGTTTACAACGCGCAAGAAAAATGGCACAAGTCAAAAAGAAACAATTTTTAATTTATATAAATAAAAAATTTATATGAAATGCCTAAACGTGCACAAATTGCATCACATCTCTTTCTCGCAATTTATCCACCTTAGATGTACTTTTGAAGGTTTTATTGTAATACTTGCCGATGCTTTATCGTTATCTTTAAATTGATTTTTCTTAAATACTGCGTTTTTGAGTTGCGTCACTTTTCTTGCTGGGATGTGAATAGGCTTAGATGTATTAACTCTATTAATTTTTGCTTTAATCCGATGCTAGAAATAGAAAAAGAAAAAAGAAAAAAATAATCTATGGGAAGTACAGACAACTATTCTGATATATATATATATATATATATATATTCAACAGCATTCTTACATTACTTTATAAAGCTATACACATAGTAGAAAAAAAAATGCATTATCCTTTGGAAATAATGTTGTTTTATAAAAAAAGAGAGAAGGAAAGAAATCATCCTTTACCGGGTGCTTCAAACTTATGATAGTAGGGAAAGAAGAGAAGAAGCAATATGATTTGATGACATGAGAGCAGTGGTGTGTAGTTGTTGATATGCGGCAAGAATGTGTTTCCAACAAATCATCAAGGTTGAATGACTTACATTCATCTAAGCTGCTATATATTCTCTTTTTTATATGTTAAAGACACTTTCATACTTAATGACTATTTTAGCTCTTTCTTTCTTTTTTTTTTTTTTTTAAGTACGACAGGACTATTTCTTTCAGACAGCGATTTTGAGTTGTCACCTTTTGTGGTGTGACCCTTTGAATTTTTCAAGATGTCTGTAAATATCCAATTTTACTACTTATTTTCTTAAACCATCTTAAAATATTTTGTCAAATCCGTAAAATCTTTTACATATTTCAAAGCCTACTCTTTAGCTAGAGATTGTCCATTGGTTGCATGTAGAAAGCAATCGCTGATTTTGGTATCCGAAACTATCCACATTCATAAAATGGATGACTTCTGAATATTTGTTAACAATATCTTCTGAATATCATTGATGATGGCTTCTGGATATTGTTGGTGATATCTCCTGAATATATTTATTAATGATGGCTTCTAAAGGCTGACGTTATCTTTCTAAATATTTATTGATTATAGCTTCTGAATATTTATTGGAGATAACTTCAGGATATGTATAGATTATGGTTTCTGAATATTTGTGGGTGAGACCTTTAGGATATGGCTTTTAAATAGTTGCTGATTTTTTTATCTGGATTTGTATTGATAGTGGTTTGTGAATAAATGGCTATATTTTCTGAATATATGTCGGTGATGTCTTGTAAATAGTTTGTGAAGACTTCTAAAAATGTGTTTTAAAAAAATTACTTACTTATGAGATTGTAATATTCAAGTTAGTCCTGTCGTACTAAATTAAATTCTGTCAAAAACAGATCTTTTTTTCTTTTAGTAACTGCGTGAAATAACTTGAATAGAGTGTTTCTAATAACGTTAAACTTCAATCAAAACACTTAATATAATAATTTTATTATTTCTTATAGATATTTAGTGATTAAAACAGTAAAAAATAGCAAAAAGTTTCCACCACTTTAATTATTTAATATTTTTAATTCAATTTGGCGTGAAGATATGAAATCTAGTATCCTATTCTTGATTATAAAAGCCATATTCAATAATTATTGCTTACTTTAAAACAACATTTATAAATGTAAACCTCAATAATAATACAAAATCGAAAAGATAAAAAAGGGACGACAGTGGAGTGAGTGAAAACGATAGCGTAATATATTTGGAGGGCTATCTAAAAAGAATAAAAACTTTCACAGGCAAATTGAGTGAAAACAATATGGTCAAATATGTCATAAAGAAATTGTTTATTTAATTGTGTGAAACACTATGTGCAATAAAATTCAGCGAGAGAGAGAGATAAAATTAGTGAATTTTTATTGTAAATTCCTATTATTTTGCAAAGATAAAAATACGTTCGTGATCTATAAATGGGAGGTCATTTTTAAGTTCAGCATCCTCAAAAAAAAAGTTCACAAAAAAAAAAAAAAAAAAAAAAATCATAATAAGTTTACAAAAAAAAAAAAAAAAAAAAAAAAAAAATCATGCAACTGACATTTTCCCTATCATACTATAGGTATGGGGAACATAGGTAAAGTGAAAGCTTTTGACGTTAGTTATCTTTAAATTTTGTACACGTTTTCAAATGTGGGAAATCTGAAAATCACAAAACTGGCATGGTGCCCGTCTGTAGGGTCTCTGGTCTCTGTTTGTTTATTAGTGCAGTAGTACATTAGATTCAAAATATATTTACACAACGTTGAAAACGCCAAAGTAAAATTATATTAAATGCAAACTGCAGTTTCGGTAGCGTAAAGAGTGCCGTCATCAGTGCAGAATGACGAAGTGGATTATTGCTCTTATATATACAGTCATTTGCAAAAGTTTAAGACCAGTAGCCGATTTTCCGTATTTTAATATATTGCATTATTCGCGCAGATTATTGCGTCATCTCACGTGCTGATTGCATCAGACGCATTCTACTACTATAAAAAAAAAAAAAAAAAAAGTTGGCCGGCACGTTTATCGCCAGTTGCTTATTGCATTTTGTCGTAAACAGTGCTGTTGCGTAGTTATTGTAATGGGTAAAAAAACCTTCACTTACTGTTGAAAAAAAAAAAAAAATTATTAGTAAATTTAAAATTTTGGGAAAATTTGTGGACCTTAAGAGAAGCGGTCGCCCTAAAAAAACTAGTGCACATGATGATCATGTGATAAGGATGGTCGTACGAGATCCAAGAGCCTCCTGCAATACGATTAGACATTCTCTGGATGCAAATGGCTCCAACGTCAGTTTGATTACTATTTCAAGACGTTTCGCCAAAGATTTTGGTTTATCATCCCATAAACCTGCAAGGAAACTTCGACTTACGCCAAGTATGACAAAGAAACATCTCTTAAGGTCCACAAATTTTCCCGAAATTTTAAATTTACTAATAGCTTGATGCACAGCTGCCTTGCTCACATTCACCCTCGAACTTATTTGACGTTCAGAAAATCCAATTTTATGCAGATCAATATTTCTGACCTTTTTGTAACTGTAAGTGAAGGGTTTTTTTACCCGTTACAATAATTACACAACAGCACTGTCTATGACAATATCCAACAGCAGTAAACCTCTCGGGCACCTTTGTTTATAGCAGTAGAATGCGTCTGATGCAATCAGTACATGAGATAATGCAATAATCTGCGCAAATGATGCAATGTGTTAAAATACTGAAAATCGGCTACTGGTCTTAAACTTTTGCAAATGACTGTAAATAAGGAAGCGAATTTCAGAGTCAGAATAGCAGCCAATAGGAATTTGGGATGTAGAAAGCTATGTAAAAATCAAGAACAGGTGTTTTTTATGCAATATTTCCAACAACCTGAGAGAGGGGGTACAGCAAAATCGCTATTAATGATATTTTTATGATTTTTTATTATGGTATAGAAAGCTTCTACATAATCGAGTTTATATAAGCGTTTAGACCGACAGAATATTTTAGCTGAATTGAACTTGAAACTATTGTTATTCTTCCAACAATGCTTATCAATAGCCGATTTGTTTATTTCTTGTTTCTAAATGTAACCTATATGTTCTTTAAGACGAAACTTGAATTTCAGTTTAGTTTCACCAATATATGACTGCCCACATTGACAAGGAATGCAACATATACCCCAAGAGTTGTGTATAATGGACTTTTAGCATACCAAGGGCTGATTTGTTTATAAGGGAGAAAATTATTTGGAAGTCATATTGTTTGAGAACTTTATCGCAAAACTAGATTTAGGTATAAAAGCAATGTACAGTCGGCAGCAAAATCATTCGATAGCAAGCAAAAATTCCTATATAAAAACAGTACACTTAATACTGTTTTGTTAAATAAATCCTTGCCGAATCATGTTCTTAGACTGACTAAGACATGATTCGACAAGGATTTATTTAACAAAACTGTGTTAAGTGTGCGTTTTACTTTCTTCTATATTCAATAGAAGAAAGTATTGGATTCATAAAAATTTTCGACCGCGAATTTTTGATGGATTTACACGTTTTGAGAGCTGTAGAACACGATTTAACCATTTTTAGAACATGTCTTTCTGTCTGTCTGTCTGTCAGTCTGTGTGTGTGTGACAAAATTTTGTTGCAACTATATCTCAGGAACTACAGCACAGAATTTCATACAAATTGGTATGTAGTTGCACCTTGACATAAATTAGTGCCTATCAACTTTTAGTAAAAATTGTCTTACAAGTTGCGTTGCCATCCCGCTTTTTCTAAATTTTTAACATGGTGATATAGGACAAAATTTTGTATAAATTTGCAAAAAGAGAATTATTTTTTAGTAATCATTATGAAATTTACAAGAATTATTTGTAACAGAGATAGTCAACTGGGAAAATTTGTTGTATGTGAAGGAGCCTCGCCACCCTCCCCCTCGAGGGGAGTAAATTTTCATGATGGGTATCTTTTAAAAGAGCTCGCGAATACCTTTAAAACGAATGGTTGAACCATCGATCTGCGATAATTTAAAATAAAGTTATCAATTTTTTTTTTATTTTTAACAAAAAAAAAAAAAAAAAAAAATTAATGTAATATTGACAATAATATTGACTTTTTTTTTTATATTTAGTGTTATACTCTAATATGGAAATAGTCTGCATTATCAGGGAAGATAATTTTTTTAAATAATAATTTTAATAAATTATTTTTCTGAGTGAATTTGTATAGGAAAATATAGAAGAAAGTCATGTGGTGGCCACAACATACTTGTTTTAAATAGGAATTTTTGCTAGCTCTCTGATAATTTTGCTAATTTAAAAATGTCGTAAAATATTCGAAATTTAAGATTTCTTTAACATTGCAAAATACAACAATATTTCTTAAAAGCCTGTATTATGGGGATCATTGCACCGGAAATAGTATGAAATTGCTTGAAAACTAAAACATGAAATTGGCTCCAATAAAATTTATTAACAAATTATCATAAGTTAAATGTATTGAACTGAACTGTAGGAGGTCTATTAAGTTGGGCATTTTAGTCTGTCATCCTATCGAGCAATCGATAAAATTATTTTCTCTTTATAAATACAGTATGCCTGTAGTAGAAATTTATGAGAACAGGGGAAATGAGCAAAGTCCACCATGCCAACTAATTTGTTTTTGTTTTTTTGTTTTTTTTTTTTTTTTCTTTTCTCAGACCTGTGTAATATAAATTTTCAGATAATTAAACATAACTTTTTAAAGAAAAAAGGCAAAAAATCTATAACTATAAATTACCACAGATACATGGTTCAGTCATTCGTTTTAAAGATATTGCCAAGAGCTTTTAAAGAAATATCATACTGAAATTTTACACTCCTAGGAATATAAAATTCTCTCCTTGGGGATATTTTCCCCCAAAGAGAGGGTAAATATCATCAGTATAAAAAATTTCACAAAAAAATTTTATCCTAACAAAATTTTATCCTAGCTATCTTTAACAATAATCGACAATTATTTTTAATTTTACACTTATTCATTAAAATCAATTCTAATTATGTACATTTATACAAAATTTCATCCTATATCGCCATATTGAAAAGTATGAAAAATGAAATGGTAACGCCATATGTTAAGGGGTTTGCACCGAAAGTTGAAGGTACTAATTTATTTCGGTCTACTTGTAAATTTATATGAAATTATGCACATTATTTCATGAACTAGAGCTAACACAAAATGTTTTTGCACAAACAGAGACAGACAGACATTTTCTACAAATTGTTAAATCGGGTTCAGAACTTTTCAAAGCGTGTAAATCCGTTGAAAACCGGAATTCGAAATTTTTACGTATAAAATACTTTCTTCTATTGATTGGTATTGGTATTATGGTTAAAGTCTATTAATTGCGCTAGGGTTCAAGGCTTGACGTGGAGTACCCTCCATGTGGGGTCTTTCTAAGGAGTCCTAGCTCGTAATTACAGAAGTTTCAGAGAGAACCACGGATAACTCCAAATGGCTAGGTCGACAAGCGCGACCTGGTATCGAACCCGGCACCTCACATCTGTCAGTTTTGAGAGTAAAAACCTCTTGCCACTAGTGGAGTTTCTTCAATTGAATATAGAAGAAAATAATTATAAGATAAAAAAAAATTATATATCATGTTTTTAAATTTCCTGTTGAAATCCAACTACATTACAACTTTATCAATTCGTATAAAATTTTTAAAGTGATAATGACGTCAATTTTTGTAAGATGCTTAATTTAATTTTTATAATTTTTTAACGTTCATGTTTGATTAAATGTATTTATTTTTATGTCGAAAGAAAATGAACTCGTAAATTTTTTTGGGAAACAATTAAATTACAGCTAATATTTTAATGGCTATTTTCTAAGCAATTAAAAGATTATTATTTTCATATCTTCATTAATTAAAAGAAAACTAATCAAAAATTCAAAAATTGGGCTTCGAAGTGTTGTGCTGTCATCGGGTTATGAGCTATTCTGAAAGTTTCAAATGTCTAGCTAGTAGGGAAGTTAGTTAAAAATCGATTGCAAGATTTGTTTTGGACAAACAAACAAATAAAAATCGATGTTAATAAAAATATGGCAATAATAATAGGCTTAATTGATATTTTTATTTAAGGAGTTAAAAAATGATAAATTAACGCTAGAATTAGCCTTAACAATATGTAGCCACCAATATCGAGTGATATTAATGAGAGTTAGACTTGACAAACTTAAAATACTTAAATAATATATTTAAGTATTACACTTTAATATTACACTGAAATTTTATTTGTCCAAAATTAATATAAAAAATTATTTAGGCAGAAGAAGATTTATATTAATATACATTCTAGAAATATTTTCAAAATTAATCATCCGCTCGAAATTGCCATTATGAAACAGGTTTAAAATAATTATGCCTATATTGAATTTAACAAGCATGTATACATTAAAAGCTTATTCATGAGATTTATTATTTATTTATTTTTATTTTTATTTTTATTTTTTAGTGGATTTATTAATTTCTTCAAAAACTGCAAACTTGTTTTTCTAAGTTTTATATGTTCCCCCAACAGAGGATCGTTCAAGTGTTATACTCCTCAATACAAGCGTGACAAAAAGGAGGATCTGGAGCCTGTGAATAATGGCGATTTGGGAAATTACTGATCCCCACTCTCTGGTCACTTCTGTCGTGGCTGACCTGCATCCTAACATAATAAACAAAAACACTGTCCAAGAAAAAAAAATAAAATAAACACCAAAATAAAAAAAGGGGGACACGGTACATAGAACAAATGTATTTTTCTTATCTGGCTTTGACAGAGCTGGTCACAAAAAGTACCTTAATATATATTTTTTAGGTTAAAGAAATAGTAATCAATGCCATGAAAGTAAGAAACTTGGGGACAAGGTTCACAATAATATATGTTATTATGTATAAATATTTTGAAAAGATCATTATGATCTTTTTTTTTTTTTTTTTTATCTGTTTGACAATTTTCATAAAATGCTTTTATTAAAAGCCTATTTGCATTCGATTATAAATTGTATAGTTGCAATTGATTAAGAAAATAACTGGAAATCAAAAGAATATTATTATCAGTTATAAATTCTAAGACTATTTTAAATAAAATTGTAATGGAATTTTCTGTTGTTGTTGTTGTGTATGTGTGTCTGTGATAAAATATGTATTCGGAAAACATAAATGTAAACAAATCCTGGAAAAACATGATATTTAAATTAAAATTCTATGCTACGAATTAAAAGATATTAACAGATATAACATTTATTTATTTTTTATCATTATTATTATTATTATATATATATTGTGGTCAGATATGGGTAAAAGTAAATAATCTATTAAAAATCTTTTTTTTTTTTTTTTAATTATACTCTTTTAACTTATGTGTATAAAAGTTATAAGGCTTCAAAAATCTTAAAAGAATTTTGTGTATGGGGGAGAAGGAATTCTTGTTTTTACATTTTAACAACTTCAGACGACTCTGAATATAATAAAACATATATTTCTGACAAAAACAAAAACATGTTTTACATACAGTCAGCAGTAAAATTGTTGAAGCATACGAGTACACCCGCATTCTTCGTCTTCTTCTTTTTCTCTTTTTTCTTTTTAATTTGATCGCTAATTTTTACCATCAATTTACTTTTTTATAAATACATAGCATAAGACTAAGATCATGATTCGACATTAACAAAACAGTATTAGGTGAGCATCTTTTAAATAAGAATTACTGCTAGCGCTTCAATAATTTTGCTGCCGACTGTAGAATATGAAAAGCATTGACTGTTTCCATAGCACAACAAAATAACTTCGACTTTTTTGGTCTATACCTGGAAGTTTCTGAATTACACATCAAGCACTTGTTTCTGTTATCGTGCAAATTTAAGTACTCTATATGATGTGTATAGAATTTAAAAAATACATACAGGTGTATCCAAAATTAAGCGAATGCATCCTTTTCATATGGACATAATTGATGAAAGTTCTTTAGTAAATTACACGTTGTCTAAGAAAATTGCTTAGGAATAAAAGTAACTTTCTCTTACTAATATGATACACAAAATAATTCTTGAGTCCATTATTCGAAGTTCAGTTATTTCTATAACTGCGTGTTTTCATATCCCTTGAATGCGGCGACTAAGCGTTTAGTAGTTGGTTTTTGTATCTGTTATCAACATAACGTAAAAAGAAATAAATTTAGGAGGTTCAAATTTAGTATTTTGAAGATCATAAAAAGATTTTATTTGAAATATTTGAATAAGTTTGGTAAGTTTCTCAGTTTGGTCTGAGTAAAAATTTTCTGAATAATTTGAAGAGGTTGATTGGGTTTTACATCACACTAGTCCTTCACTATCCGAATAATTTGAAATAAATTCTTAAATCTAATAACAACTTTGAATGTTTTCTAAATGTAATTATTGTAATTAAACAGGGGGTTGAGGAAGCGCGCGCGGTAGCCCTTTATACAGAAATGTATATAAAAAAAATTCTAAAACTAGCAGAGTAATAAAAAGTAATAAAAGTTCGACATAAAATTATTTATGTTAATTATATGATGTTTCTTATTCTTATATATATATTTGTGCGTGTATGTGTGTGTCCTTAATTCTCATAATCTTTCTAACGCTGTAATTACATTTCCTAATACAACTCTCTCCTGAAAGTGTTAGCCATTTACCACTTTATGACTGATTAAAATAATCATTTTTTAAACAAAACATAGTTTATTTTACCAAATAAAATAGGGACGTTAGTATGTAATAAAGAGAGACTATTACATTTGTCCTTATTATTTAAACTTATTTGAGACCTCAGTGCGAACGCCCTTTGCTACGATATTGTTTTCATACATAAGAGCTTTCTTAGCTTGTTTATCAGGAGAAGGAATCATTATTGTTAAAAAATCATGATTATAAAATTACCTATTCTAATTCTAATACCTATTTGTATGGGCTCTGTTTTCTTTCTCATCCTTCGATATAAACTGTTAAATTATGGTCAAAACATTTAACTAAATTAGAGAAAAGCCTAATATATAAACATATATAGTTAAACTCTACTACAACAAAAATTTCATGGATTTGTACCAAGAGATTTAGAAACAAGAAAGAACAATCATGCAGAACGCATTGATTAGTAACACTTTCCAACTGTACGTAATTGTTGTATCGAATAACTTTTAATATTCTATGCCTACGTTATCACACAACAGACAGAAGGACTGAAAAATATACAGATAGACTAATTGATTTTAAAATTACTCTTAGGCATTTTAGAAAGTGTTAAAAAGACTTAATGAAAAAGAAAATGCAGCTATTAGATTATAATTACAGCTTTTGATCTCTCTGAATATTTTAGTGTAGCCCTGTAAATCAGAAAGTTAATCATATCATATTCTATACGATACATTATTTTAGAATATTAACAATACATTTCAATATTTTTATGATTTTTATGATTTTTACAGCAGAAAGATTTTTAAATATAACTTTCTAAAAATTCTGTCCTAAAACGTAATGCATTGGAATTTTTTTTGTTGTTGTTGTCCCTGTAAGCAAACTAGTTATACAGAACCAATTAATGTCATTTTAAATGGGGAACATTCTATAGGGAAAATATTTATAAAAATAGCACTCATAGAACAGAATGCTTTCGAATGATTTTGGGTGTCCCTGTACACAAACCAGAAGAGATATTCACTCCATTTTCAATATGGAACATCCGATAGTGAACTTCAATAAAATATATCAGTTTCGAGAAATTCCATAAATATTTACAGGAGTTAGAGCACGGGCAGACATACAGACAGACAGATGGACAGATACATAAACTGAAATCATATTCACGCTTAAAAATGTCAGAAAGTGTTAAAAACGCTTAATGTAAACGAAAGTACAATTCTAGCAATTTTTTATTAATAGCTCTTAATATAAATGGATATTTTTGCGTCACCCTGTAAATCTAATTCTAATCATGCTATACTCTATGCAAAGCATTATTTTGCGCATATAAATAACATATTTCAATTTCCTATAACTTTGTGGAAAGTAAAGTTATTAAAATTTGATTTATAGAAATATCTCTCATAGAACGCAATGCTTTGGAATACTTCTAAGTGTCCCTGTACATAAATCGGTGGTGGTATTTCCTCCATTTTATACAGGAAACATAAAATAGTGAACTTGAATAACATATTTTAATTTCATTCGGATATGTCTACAGTAAAGGTAAGAAAGTATGGTTTATAGAAATACCTCTCATAGAACACAATGCATTGAAATACTTTCGGGTGTCCCTGTACACAAACCAGTAGATGTATAAACTCCATTTTCAATAGGGAACATCCGACAGTGAAATTGAATAACAAATATCAGTTTCAAGAAAATTCATAAATATTTACGGGAGTTAGAGATCGGACAGACAGACAGGCCGACAGACAGACGGACAGGCAGATACAAAAAACTGAAATCATATTCACACTTAAAAAATGTTAGAAAGTGTTGAAAACGCTTAACGTAAACGAAAGTACAATTCTAGCATTTTTTTATTAATAGCTCTTAGTATAACTGGATATTTTTGTGCCACCCTGTAAATTTAAAGCTAATCATGCTATATTCTATGCAAAGCATTCTTTTGTGCATATAAATAACATATTTTAATTTTCTAAAACTTTGTGGAAAGTAAAGTTATTAAAATTTGATTTATAGAAATATCTCTCATAGAACACAATGCTTTGGAATAATTTTGAGTGTCCCTGTACATAAACCGATGGTAGTATTTCCTCCATTTTATACATGAAACATCCAATAGTGATCTTGAATAACATATATCAGTTTCAAGAAATTCCATAAATATTTACGGGAGTTAGAGCGCGGAGAGACAGGCGAACAGACAGACAGACAGACAAACCGAAGTCATAAACACTTTTCAACCTTATTGGAAAGTGTTAAAAATGTTAGAAAGTGTTAAAACGCTTAACGTAAACAAAATAACAATTCTAGCAATTTTTCATTAATAGCTCTTAATGTAACTGGATATTTTTGTGCCACCCTGTAAATCTAATGCTAATCATGCTATATTCAGTGCAAAGGATTCTTTTGTGCATATAAATAACATATTTCAATTTCCAAAAACTTCGCTGAAAGTTAAGTTATTAAAATTTGATTTATAGCAATATCTTTCCTAGAACGCAATGCTTTGGAATACTTTTGAGTGTCCCTGTACATAAACCGATGGTGGTATTTCCTCCATTTTTATACAGAAAACATCCAATAGTGAACTTGAATAACATATTTCAATTTCATTCTGATATGTCTACAGTGATGGTATGAAAATATGGTTTATAGAAATATCTCTCATGGAACACAATGCTTTGAAATACTTTCGGGTGTCCCTGTACACAAACCTGTAGAGGTATAAACTCCAAACTCCATTTTCAATAGGGAACGTCCGATAGTGAACTTGAATAACATATTTCAATTTCATTAAGATATGTCAATAGTAAAGGTATGAAAATATGGTTTATAAAAATACCTCTCATAGAACACAATGCTTTGAAATACTTTCGGGTGTCCCTGTACACAAACCAGTAGAGGTATGAACTCCATTTTCAATAGGGAACGTTCGATAGTGAACTTGAATATCATATATCAGTTTCAAGAAATTCCATAAATATTTATGGGAGTTAGAGCGCGGACAGACAAACAGACAGACAGACAGACAGACGGACAGACAAACAGACAAACCGAAGTCATAAACACTTTTCAACCTTGTTGGAAAGTGTTAAAAACAACAACAATGGGGATAGTTTTGCGCTATTTTCATAATTTCATTATTCGAATGTCATTATTTTGAGAAAAAATTACATTTAAATTTTAAATAATAGTTTTTTAGTTTTTACCAATATTTTACAGTATATGGCCACAGTTTTTGTTTTAGTGAATAGGGCTTAAAAATAAAATATGCAGGGATAAAATATACAAGCATCGATTTTAACAATAGGTTTATTTGGAAATATCATCTGCTAGGCTGGCAAAGGCCGATTAATAATAATAATAGCAGTAATAATAATAATCAAAAGAAAAAAATCTAAATTTTAAATAAATAAAAGTTCTTTTGTTCATTTCTTAAAAAATCTAATATAATTTACATAATATTTCATACAAAAATATTAAGTATGATATATTAAAGAATGCATAGAATTTCAATGCAAGTTAAATCAATATTGATTTGCCATCTACTGCCTTTAAAGTTATAGGTAAAATCTGTGTGATAAATTCGGTATTTAAAATTGCAATAGAGTCTACAGAGGATATTCCAACTATGATACTCCCTCCCTATGTTAAAAACTCTTTTTCATCTAACTTTTAAAAAATATCAAATTACCATTTTAATTTAATTTTGAACTAATTATTAGTATCGTATTGCATAAGATATACGGGCATTATTATTGTTATTATTGTTATTATTATTACAGTTAATTTACGAAAATTAGAGAATACGTATTTCAATTGAGATATTTACTATCTAAGATTTTTTTCATCTAACTTAAAAATTTTTATCATATTAATATTTTAACTTAATTTTGAATTAATTATTAGTATTGCATTGCATAAGATATACTATATTATTATTGTTATTATTATTACAGTTAATTTGCGAAAATTAGAGAATACGTATTCCAATTGAGATATACACTATCTAAGAATTTTTTCATCTAACTTAAAATATTTTATCAAATTAATATTTTAACTTAACTTTGAATTAATTATTAGTATCGCACTGCATGAAATAGATATGTATTATTTAAAATTTAGAGAATACATACTCCAACTGAGATACTCACTGTCTACGTTAAAAACGTGTTCTTCTAACATAACATTTTTTTATCAAATTATTATTTTACCTTAATTTTGAATTTATTGTTGATATCGTATCGCATAAGATACATGTGCATTATATTTTAAATTTATTTACGAAAATTTTTATTTAAACTTGAAAATTACATTTTAATAAGATTTTTTTTTTTTTTTAATTAGAATTTGATACAATTTTTATTAATAACCTTTTATTTCATTTTTAGTAAAGTTACTGGATGACAGTCTATTGCATAAATTATAGAAAATTTTGATTCAGTTTTTTACTTCAGAATTTTATTTAAGAAAATTCGTGCATTGATACGATTTTTATGAAAAATACTGTGCCATGATTTTGAATAAAATGAATAGAACGGGTTTTAAAATAAGCAAAATGTGTCTTTTGTTGTATATCCTTGTCTCTTGTACTCCACGTTCATTTGCATCTTTATAAAGTAATCCTGCTCCGTATCAAGAGTCAGTTTGTTTAATACCACATGTTAAGATGAGGAAAGAGATAGGTTTTTGAAAAATATCCCTAGAATGTATCTGTCGCATAATAAGATACTTATTTGCTCCGAAAAATACGTGCACTTTATCTTTCGTCGGTTGTTAATGCAAACATATTCTCAGGGGTATATCCACATTTCGTAACAGGCGCCTTAATCCCCAAGTTTCCGCGACATGGAAAGAGGATCAACTTCTACTGTCGCTTAGAACTTTTTTTTCCCCAAAAATCCGATTATTGTTCCCGACGTATCGTTGACTCTAATTGGATACAACGGCGAGAAATATTTTTGCCTCGTGTTGCCATTAATTGAAAATTAAATGACAAAAGAGGAACTTAATGTTGTACTCAATTAAACAGAGGTTTGTTGGAAGGATATTGGTGGTAGTTCCAACATAAATATTTAAACTATACTTTAAGTGCTCATATCACTTAATGTGTTTCGCTTCAAAATTTTCATTAATCTTGGAGAAAAATTAGAATCACATTGTGTCTGACAATAAAGGATTTTTGAAAGATTAATAATCAAAGTGTGATAGTGGTATATTTTTGCAATCTAAATTTGAATCTAAATACGTGTTTAACGATTAATATCGTTTTTTAAATCTTTTTTCATATTTGACTTTTCCTTAAATAATTACTGCAGCTACTGTAAAATCAAAGAAAACAACTTTAGAAAATTTAACTTATTTAAAACTTTTTATGTTAATTGTCGAATGAATATAAAATAACATTGATAAATATTGTTTAAATATACTTATCAAATAGTTCTAGTACATCATGGCATTATTTTATCGTAATAATTTCATAAAAGATTAATGTATATCTAAACTAACTAGTATCGTCCAGTGGTGGTCATAACACGGCCAGTTTTTAAGTAAGCATTTAATTAATAAATAAAGACATTCAAAAATTTTATTTTAATAATATTAGCAGTAATTAATCTAGAATTTAAAAAAAAAATCACAATTAGCATTTTTATTTGTATGATGATTCATATTCCTAGCAGTTTTTCCACCTATGTCACTTTGTTTGTTTCTCAATCTGACAGATGAAAACTCTTCGTCTGGGCATTTCATTATCTAAGAACACTGTCTTTATCGAAACAATATGTCAACAGTTAAAAAAAAAATTAAATTACACTCTCTTCTGTTGACTGACAAATAAAAAATAAATACAGTAAAATAAAAAATACTATTTATATCGAAACAGTATGTCAGCAGTTTGAAATATATACATATATATATACTCAAAAGTAATTCGAACCACGATCCTTTGTATTGATTTTGAAAAACTGTACATTTAGATTTAACAGTTTCTTTTATATAAATTTTAAATGCAATGATTGCCTGTATAAAATAAAAATTTAAGTTAAAAATAAATAAATAAAATGAAATAAAAAAATACAGTAGAAGCTTTTTATTGTGGAGTCCTGAAAAGCATAAAATTTTCTTATTATTCTTGCAAAGACATGCGATAAGTAAATGAACGTTTCAACACTAAGAAAATTTTAGAGAAAAATATAGATATTTCACTTTTTCAAGAGATGAAATTTTTTAAATATTCAAAATATTTTAAAAAGCTATTGAGACCAATATTCTTAGTCATTAGTTTCTACGTAAGTCTTTGTTAAACCATAAATTTCAAAGATCTCGATAGCTTTTTAAAATATTTAGAATATTTAAAAATTTTCAACTCTTGCAAAAGTGAGATATCTATATTTTTCTCTAAAATTTTCTTGGAGTTGAAACTTTCATTTATTTATAGCATGTTTTTACAGGAATGAATTTTCATTTTATACTTTTCAGGGCTCCACACTAAAAAGCTTCTACTGTTAAAAAATGTTTTGTTACTTAAATTTTTATTTTCTGCTTTTTAGTTATAAAAAAAAACGCTTCTAACAAAACGAAACAAAAATTCTTAGGTTACTGTGTAGACTTTGAAAGTTTTTTTTTTTTTTTTTCATTTGACACCTTTTCTATTAATTATCTGCAAAAATTAACCATCGGCCCTTGGAGAATCGAACCCACGACACGCTCTAACCCCAAACCACAGAACAGTAAAGAAAAGTCATAGAACATGCTAAAAGTTTCCAACAAATACTTATACAAAAACAATATTGTTCCCGAGTACTTTTTAAAATAAAAATTTTTATCTCTTGCAATTGAAGCATTTATATTTTTCTTTAAATATTTATATTTTTGTGTTTCAACAATTTTCTTATTGTTGAAACTTTTACTTATTTTTTTTTTTTTTTTTTTTTTTTTTTTATAGCATGTCCTTGCAAGATATTTTTAATGCTTTTTAGGGCTACACAATAAAAACTTCCAGTTTTATTATTATTATTATTACCTTTTTATTCTTGTACGCTTTAGTAGCTAAAAGAAGCTTCTTAAAAAATTAATAAATTTTTTTAGGATAGTGTGTAGACAACGAAGGATCTTTATTTTATCATTTGACATCATTCCTATTAATTATATGAAATAAAGTAACACATCGGTCTTCGAATTTACAGCCATCGTGTTATCAACATGACGCTCTATCCAACTGAGCTAACAAGTGACGAAAAAAGGTGCTAACATTTACGTTAAAGTGGAGACGTTTTGTTTTTCAGTGTGACACGAAGACACAATGACAAAATCCAATTTCAATAAAACGCTTTTAAATATATATATATATATATATATGTCCTTTTTACTTAAAACTTTTTATTTTGTGCCTTTTTAATATCTAAAATATTTTGTGGTTTTTAATAGAGGAGAGGAGGGTAGTATGGAATACCATTTACATTTCTTAAAATAACTTTACTTGTTTTAAATAAAAATCCCAAAAATAATGATGAGTACATAGTGTAATTATTTTTAATGAATTGTCACTGAAAAAAAAATCCAAAAAAATATTTTGCTGTTATAAAAAGTTTACTTGAAAAAAGAGTTACAAATTATGGTTAATATGAAATAGTCGGGTAAAATGGAATATGTGGTTTAAACCATAGAAAAATTAATTAGACTTCATAAAATATAGTTTTTTTAGCTATAAAACCATATTTTTAAGATTATGTGAAAGACTAAGACTGTTTCTGCTTCGAGTCTATTTACAAAAGTCGCAGATATAATCTTCGCTCTTTGCTCCAGTACAGCGTCTAGAATATAGAGTGGCAACCGCCTATGGTCGAATGCTTGAAATGCTGCTAAAAAAATTTACCCGATGGCGCTGCGACCGAATTTTTTGGTCAAATTGAAGAGCTGATTGGCCTTTTTCCAGTTTTATCTGCTCAATCACGTGATTTTAACACATAATTAACCAATAGGAAGTCTTGGTTTTGATGTCATGACACTAGCTTCGATTACAATAATATGGTGACAGACTTAATTTTTTTTTAGTATATTTTTATTTGCCGCTTTCCGCACTGTTTATTCTAGACGTTGTAGCTCCGGTACAGTCAAGATGAGCCCACAGAGAAGAGCTGAAACACACAATCCAAATTTCCCCTCGTTCATCTTCAGAGAATTTTCCGTTGCGGAAGATACATTCAGCGTTTTTATTTTCTGGTTCTTTAGTTGAATATATGAAGTTAATTTACCTGGTATTCCATAATATCTGACACGCCATCTTAAAAAATGAACTTTTAAATTAATGAACAATATACTTTCAGCTAAAAAACGACCAAAGTATAAAAAACTACAATTCTTTGAGTATACGTCATGCTTAACATCAATATTCAAATCACATGTGTACTACTCAGTTTAAATGTTTGTAAACTTACCTGCAAAAATACTTGAAAATCCCAAAACACACTTTGCTCTTTAGAGAATGGTACGACAACAACAATCGGTCGGTTCATACTGTATTGCATCATGGGGATCTTTCTTCAGTAATTCATGGTATTTCTACGAGATAGCAGCGTCAATCAGAACCGAAACCTAGCTATTCCATGTTTCCCGACTATTCCATAATACCCTACTCTCCTCTACCTTATAAAAAAAAAAAAAAAAAAAAAAAAAGAGGGCTTCTTTAAAAAACTCTTTAAAAATTCTTAGGATTCTGTGCAGTCAACGAAAAATTTTCTTTTGTCAATTGGCACCTTCTCTACTAATTATCTGCAAAAATTAACACGCCGGATCTTTTGGGATCGAACTGTTGATCACCGCGTTATTAACTTGACGCTCTAACCAATTAAGCCAAGGAGCGACAAACGGAATTGTTTATATTTACTTTAAAATGGTGGCGCCTTGCTTATTAGCGTGACACGAACACGCGATGATAAAGTCAATTTCGCATAAAAAGCTTCTAATAAAAAGGCATTTTAAAAGATATTTTAAAAAGGTATTCTAAAATAAAGGTATTTTTGTTAGCTTTCTTGGCCTCATACGAGTTTTTTTTTTTTTTTTCTTTTTCAACACACATTAACTATACTTTTCTAATGATACTAACCTTATGTTAAAAACGTACGGCAATTTTCATGTTTGCGTATTAATATAAAGTAGATATTTTGTAAAATAGAATCCCATTATGTATAACTTATAGGCACAGATAAAATATTCACATATTTTTAGGCAGGTACATTTTTCATACAAAATATTAAAATCTGTTTCTCTACAAGCACACTCTTATTGCTGTAAAAGTAGTTTTACAGGTTTTCAGGAGCAGTGAGTGCTGCAACCACACACTCAATATCGATAGTCACTATGAGTTTCAGAGCTTCATTGTTTTTTTTTTTTTTTTTTTTTTTTTTTTTTAAGAATTGGTGAGTATTGAATAAAAACTTGGTAGAAATCTCTTTTAGTGGGATTTCATAATTTCTTGTTAGCATTTTTTTTCTCAATCTGTTATTATCAAGAAAATAAAATAAATACAACGAAGAACAACAAGCTATTTCAAATTTAGGATTAGATATTTTAACCATTTCTTTTTTTTTTTTTTTTGTATATTCAGAGTTTTATTAATAATTTGACTGTATATCTTTACAAAAAAAAAAAAAAAAAAAAACGAAACAAAAAGCATACAAAAAGTATTAATGATGTCTGCTTTTTCTTTTTCACTTTTTTTTTTTTTTTTTTTTTTTTTTTAAATCCTGAAACTATTATTGTAAATGTTACATTTCATTCATTTATTTCTAATTAATTGGACGTAAAACGTATTTCAGAATCCCTAATGCAAGTGTAAATAATGTACCTTCCTATTTCAAAATTAATTATTTTGTCCAAAGTTGTACGTGAAATAACATTGTCATTAACAATGAATATGAATTTGTACAAAAATACGACCTCATTTCTGGACTTTATTATTGCTTTGTATATAAAATTCATTTATATATTTGTTTATTTTAGTAGTAGTAAAGAACGTTTATGTATGTTGTAGCAAAATTTTATCGATTCCAGTTTACGAATCATTTGAATTTGATTTCAAAACTGGCCTTCTCTAATTTCAAAGATTTCTTAAACAATATGATCTATACATTAATTTGAAACATGTTTTTGTCTGTCTCCACTATATTGAGAGAACTACTTGGTGTACAAATTTGGTTGAGGTGCCTAAAAAAAGTCTTGGTCTGTAGATGTGCTATGAAAAGAGAAAAATAAAGAAAGTCGAACGGTAAACACGTTTACGAGCTTAACTAAACTCCAAATTACCTCACGATGAAGAAATTGTATATATGGGGACTAGAGTCGAATACTAAAAATCACTTTCTGCGAATTTGGAATTTTCGATTTTGAAGGGGGGGAAAGGGGGGAAATTTGTTTGAGAGGGAAATCCGTTCTAGACCCACACATGTAGAACCTCATTTTTAAGGTCTTGAAATTTCATGTTGATTGGGGATGCTTGTGTACAATATAGGGCGCCCCCTGATGGTGAAAAATGGAACTAGGTGATTTTGTAGTAGGCCCTATCATGTTGCGCCTTATTTTAAAGGTCTTGGTATTCCCTGACTGTTGGTGATGTTCGTACAGAACACACTGCGCCCCGTGGTGGTGGAAAGTGTCACTAAAGGATTTTGCAGTTGACACCACCATGTGACACCTTATTTGAAAGGTCTTGGAAATTCAAGGCGATTGTTGATAAAGGTCTTGAAATTTCATGTTCTTTGGGGAAGTTTGTGTACAATATAGTGCGTCCCTGGAGGTTAAAAATGGAACTCGGTGATTTTGTAGTAGACCATATCATGTTACACCATGTTTTAAAGGTCTTGATATTTCCTGACCGTTGGTGTTGTTCGTATAGAACACGTTCTGCCACTGGCGGTGGAAAGTGTAACTAAAGGATTTTGCAGTTGACACCACCATGTGACATCTTATTTGAAGGTCTTGGAAATTCAAGGCGATTGATGATGTTCGTATACAATATATTGCGCTCCCTGGTGGAAGAAAGTGGATTTTGCAGTGCGTGTGTAGCATGCCTGCTATACGGCGCCGAAGCCACAGGCAGCGGTAACACGAGTCAGAGGTTCGTTCGGTTCAAGGTTAATTTTTGAGAATTTTTTCATGTTATTAGCGGCCTGTATATACGTGCCGCAGGCATTGCGTCACGAACCCAAGTTACGTTCTGTTTGAGGTTTTTTTTTTTTTTTTTTTTTTTTTGTTACAGATGATTATTATTATTATTTTTTTTTTTTTTTTTGTGATGTTTTCATTTAAAAATAGAAAGTCAAACAAAATCGAGTTAAAGATATAAAAACATACAAATTTAAGGTGCATTTAAGGCTATTATCATGGGCCCGGGCAATGCTGGGCGGGTTCGTTCCGTTCCAAGTTAATTTTTTTGAAATTTTTCATGGTATTAGCGGCCCGCGTATGCGCTGCCTGAGGCACCGGGGTCACAAGGCAGAGTTTCGTTCGGTTCGAGGTAATTTCTTTGTTACAGCTGATTATTTTTTTCGCAATGCTTTTATTTAAAAACAGAAATTCAAACAAAATCGAGTTAAAGATATAAAATCATACAAATTTAAGGTTCATTTAAGGTTATTATCACGGGCCCGGGCATTGCCGGGCGGGTTCGTTCGGTTCCAGGTTAATTTTTGGGAATTTTTTTATGTTGTTAGCGGCCCGCGCATGCGCTGCCGCAAGCACCGGGGTCACAAGGAAGAGATTCGTTCGGTTCGAGGTAATTGTTTTGTTACAAATGATTATTTTTTTTCTTGATGCTTTCATTTAAAAACGGAAATTCAAACAAAATCGAGTTAAAGGTATAAACTAATACAAATGTAAGGTTCATTTAAGGTATCATCGGCCCGGGCAACGCCGGACGGGTCAGCTAACATATAGTCTTAGTATTAAACGAAATAGAAAATAAAAGATAGCATCTGTTTATTTGGAGTCAGTTTGACGTCACATTGATAGTACTTTGTAGAAAGTGATGTCATATATAGTATTTCTATTTATAATTATTTTTCCGATTTTCTTTTATTAAGTGAAATGTCATAAATTATATTAGATGTTTTAACATAAATTACATTTAAATAATGATGCGACGATTTTTGAAACATTACGGTCAATAAAGTGATCGTCGAATTCGACGGGTTTCAGCTAGTAGAATATTAATTTAAACAGAAATATAATTTTAGGCGCGGGATGATATCTAAAAGGCACATTTTATGAAATAATAATAAATAAATAATAAAATAAATAGAAAATAAATAGAAAATAAAGTAACACTTGGTATTGGTTAATTTTTTCTAGGTCAGTTATGATACTAACAGCGATCTTTACTGGATGGTTTGTTGATAAATCAACATAAATACACACATATATATATACACACACACATACATTTAATTGTAAATATTTTATTTAAATGTTCCGCGTGCTTCAGGAAAAAAATGCAATATTTCTTTCTTTTTTTATGTATTATTTTATTAAAATATTAATATCACATTGTTATTAATACAGAAATATTTTTAATATTAAAAAAAAAAAAAAAAAAAAAAAAAAAAAAGAAAGAAAGAAAGAAAAGAAAAGAAAAGAAAAGAAATTATCTAAGACCATTTCAAAGCAGCGGCTTTCGCCTCTCAGTCTAAAACCATTTTTTTTTTTTTTTAAATATTTTATAGATTATACTTTGCGAAGCATGTGAAGTACTTTCATAAAATGCTCAAAATCTTTCAATAGGGAAGAATAAGTAGATTTCTGTTCACCGAAGACGTACAATACCATAATTCTGACACATCTAGACCGCTGAAAGTGTTACATCATTTTACGATATCATTCCGAAATATTCAGTTCCAAGTGAGTTTAAAAATTCCCAAGCAAATAAAAATGCCGTTTGTAACGAGTAAATATCCACGTGGCTCTACGAGATAAAGAATGCGGAGAAGAAGTTACTGAATCTGCAAACAAATAAAAGATTTATTATGGTAAGCCTTTTCACATCACATTTTTAATGTTTGTTGTGTAAGAAGTAGGTATGCAAATATATTTTTTTATCATTTAACGCTTTTTTTTTTTTTTAATCATTACAAATTTTGCATGAAGATCTTATGGTTTTTTACAATAATTAGATAACTTATTTTTGGTAAATGTTTTGAAAATATAAAAAAAATGATATAAAAAACTACCTTTAATGTATATGTATTTTTTCGTCTCTATAGAAGGGATCTGTTTTAGGCGAATCTTTTAAACACAAATAAATAAATAGAAAAAAAATCTTTAATATTTCATTTAATTTTCGAACATTGTTATTGTCTAAGGGGAGACAAAAATAATTATTGACACATATTAAACGTTAATATAAAACCAAGTACTGTACGAAAGTTATATTTATGCTATAATACTTCTGATATAATAATTGAAAGTTTCATTTAAGCAAGTAAAAAAAATCTGATGTGGGCACCACATGACTTCCTTATACACTTTTAGAAATATACATAATGGTAAAAAACATTGACATTGGACCCGAAACAGTTGGCTAAAAATATTTTAAAAAGTGAATTATCACCGTGTTCCGAGCTTTTCTGAAAGTTAGTTAAAAACCGATTGCAAGATTTGTACTGGTAAAGCTGACGAAGGCAGCAGGGACCCGAAACAATTGGCTAAAACTATTGAAAATAGGCATTTTCAGCGTGTTCTGAACTATTTTGAAAGTTTCAAATGTCTAGCTAGTCGGAAAGTTAGTTAAATAAATTTTCTGTTGAACCATATAAACGCTGCCGAAGGCAGCAGTGACCCAAAACAATTGGCTAAAAATATTTTAAAAATGCATTGTCACCGTGTTCTGTGCTTTTCCGCAGGGACGTAGCGTGAAAATTTGATTGGGGGGGGGGGGGGGAGATCCAAAGTTTGGCGCCCTTTAATATTCCTCATCTGAAAACTCCACCCACATACTTTCAAGAGTGTTGCCATCTTTGGAATGGAGGGCACAGGCCCTCTCGTCGGTTAATACGTGCCCCCCCCCCCTCTCATTCGGGGCATATTCCTAAAATCTGTTAAAAAAGAAAAAAAGCTGGTTTTTTTTTTTTTTTTTTTTCATCCATTTAACAGCCTTTTTTTTTTTCCTCCATTTAGTAGCTTTTTTTTATATATACACTAAGCGACAAAAAAAAAGCCGCACTTGGATGTTTTCCTTTTCGCCTTCTACAACCGCCAATTTTATCGTTTAAAACGCAAATTTTCGAACAGATTTTACTATGTTGTCCTCCACATACACTTTAGCTTTGAGTCTAGTGTTAAAAACAAAATGCAATTGTCAGGAAAATTGTAATTTTAGAATTTATTTCAAAAATGGTAAGAATAAGGCAGTTAACGATGCCACAAAAAGTATTAATTTTTAAATGAAAATCGAAAAATACGTGAGATGGCAAAATAATTAAATGCTAACGAAATATTGGTAAAATGAATTTTAGTAAAATATAAATTTTTTTGGCCGTTTAAACTGGGAATTTGGCTTTAGGCGGCCATGTTGTCATCCAAGCAAGATAACCGCAAGTAAAAATGCGAATGTTTAAAAAATCGATTTGTATCATGTTCAGAACTTAAAAAAGATTTTAAAAAAGTGTATAGTAAATTACTTTCTTCACAAACAATGCGGGAACAATTAAACAAAGCAGGTTAAAGAACGGAAGATCTGTGAAAAAAGCCATTATTAAGGAAAAGAATTAGAAAAAACAATACTTTAGTTGACCAAAATTTAAAAACATTATCAGTTAATTATTAGGCTGAACTGGTTTTCTCTTATGAATCAAGTTTTCTTTATTTCGTGCAGTTGAAAAAAGCTAGAATGAAGACGAAAATGTGACTGACTTAATGAAAATCGCACTTTTAAAACAGTGACACATTCTCCGTACATTATGGTACGGAGGTGCATAACTTTTCAAACACTCGGGGAAATTTTTATGCTCAAGAGATCAATTAACTCGAAATAAAACACAATCTGCATAAAAGTGGTGCCTAACCGACTATTTTGGAGGTATCTTAGACATTTCCGTGAACAGCATTTGAAGATAATAAGGCACCTTACTACACGGCGTCTGTGGTAAGTTTATTCACTTCAAATTGTCAAAATTTCTTATACATTCCCATGAGAACCTATAATTCTGTAAGTAATCATACTTTTTTTCACTTTAAGTTAAATACCACAAAGGATATAGTAGAATTTCTTCTTTACCAGACATGGAAATGGTCAAAATCGCGATCCGCTCGAAAATGTTTCGTCTATAAAAAGGCGGGGGAGAGGGGAGAGGATTCGAAATTTGCAGCCTATAACTCTGCCAGAACTAGAAAAAATTATTTGTGATATTTGGCACAATGAAATTTCTGAGATTTATATTAAAACACTGTATAAAACTATGCCATTGCGCATTAATGCAGTAATTCCATATAAAGGTGGAATTAACCCAATGCAGAATACATATTTTTAACAAAAAATTGCTTAGATCTAACAAATGAATAGTTTTATTTCATATATTAAAATATAACTTGTTTATTTCATGTAATAAATCATAATAGAATGCAAAGTGTATAGTTATTGCATTATGTTCGAAAAGAAAGTTTTATGCAGATTTTTAAAAAGTACTTCGTAAAGTGCAATAAAGCGAATTATTAAATCGAAAATATACATAGGTATCATTTCATACCTTTGGTATTATGCAAACAAGACAGTTTTATTTGTTTCAAACATTAATTTTAAAGTTATTACAAATAAAAAAGTTATAAGTCATTTTTTCTGCAGTGCGGCTTTTTTTTTTTTTTTTGTCGCTTAGTGTACATCTTTGGAGCATTCTAAATTTTTTCAGCAAATCTATATATTAATACGCAGACATGAAATTCCTCTTACATATTTAGCCTATTCAATAAAAGGAAGGGATTGCGTTCGAAAGATATGATTAATGTGCTTTGCAAAAATAAATACATGTATATATATATTCTTGTATGAGACTAAGCAAAAGTATCTTTCTTAGGACAACCAGAGTATTGGTTGTCCTAATTGTTTTAATTTTTCTAAAACTAACATAATTTCATCTCCTGTCTTCTCTTCCCATTTGAATATCCATGAAGATTTTTACATATTTAAAAATTCGGAAAATCATGTTAATGATTTGTTCCACTCCGTTCTTGTCTGATGCTATGAAATTACTCACATAAGTTTTTGTTTAATTTTGATGTTTTTTAAATTTGTAGATTTTGTTACATTTTTTAATCTAATTTATTTATTTATTTATGGTCTTCTTTTATTCCATAATTCTGTAGTGCTGACTCTAGGCTAATTTGGCAGGGTGCCCTTTAAACAGTTTTTAGCACCCTGTGACCCTTTTTCAACATATTTCAGCACCTGACGGCCCTTTTAAAAACATTTTGGTACCAAGTAGTCTTTTCTAACATTTTAAATGTTTAGAGGCCTTTAGATTCCCCCCCCCCCTGACTTTTAAACTTTCTTAGCAATAGTTCTGCAGCATTCCTGGAATAACAAATGCATACAGCCTGGAAAATTAGTAATTTTTTTTTTTTTTTTTGTTACGTACAAAAATCATAACATAGAACACCGCAAATTATACAAATAATGCCCCTTTTTATTGAATTTCCCCCAGGCGGCCCTTTTATTTTAGAGTCAGCACTATTCTCCTCACACCAGTATTTAGGTTTACATTCATCTGTATATATTTTTGCTGTTCCCTTAAAACGGTTTTGTGCGCTGCTGCTTTGACTGCAGCACTTGTGCCTACTTTTTTCGCCTGACGAAGGATCATGTGTTCTTTCGAACCAAAACAATTATTGCAAGATTATTGCATTTTATGGTGTTTGTTCAAAGTTTTGTAATTATTGCTTTTAAACGCCAGTTCTGTGGTGTTTTCTTATGAAATTAGGTATTGTTCACTCTTATGGGGGAAAAAAAAACCAGTAATTTATTTATTATTGCTGTTTTATATATTCAAACCAATTAAAAAACGTTTTGTTTTTTCCCATATCGTGTGAAAAATATTTTAAGAAATGTAGTAGTCATTGCTAAGGAACGCGACACAATTACCGCATGCCTTTATGTGGAAGAACAAACTAAAAAAAAAGTCCCGTTGTCCAAAATTAAATCTTTTTTGTACAGAAATTTATATCTTACTTAAGTGTTGGTGTCGGTGTTTGGGAAAAAGACCGATTGACTCCTCTAGGGTCTTAGGCCTGAGGGGGAGTGCCTTCTGTGGAGGTCTTTCTAGAGGGTCCTAGCCTGTATTTACGCAAGATTCGGAGAAAACCATGGAAAATTCCAAACGACTAGGCCGACAAGCGCGACCTGGGATCGTACCCGGCACCTCGCGTCTACCAGCTTGACCGAAAGATTGAGGATTCAATAATCGAGCCAATTGAAGACCATCATGAAAGTCAGTCTCTGGTACACGTAAACTCTGTCGTGGCTGCAATATCCTCCAAGCTCCGTACAAACAATACCTCTAGGAGATACTGAAGCGGGGGAGCCATCTCTTCCGCAGAAGATAAAAATTGTGATGGCTTGTCTTCGGACCGCCACTGCGGCGTTAATCCCAAACCGTCGCCAATTGCCCAATATGTGCCTATTAATGCGACGTTAAATCAGCTTCCTCGCACTGTTTCATGTCAAGAAGCACTAGTTGAATTTTATAGACTTATAAATATTTCAAAACCCTTAAGCAATGAAACTAAAATAAAAAAAATTGCTTAAAGGATCACTTAGGATCAAAAATTGTTAGTGAGAAATCATTATGAACAAATCAAACCTCATCTAATGTCGTTTTTGTACAATAGCCATAACGTACAATAAACTGCTTTTTTTTTTCGAGGTAAGGTCTTGAAAAATCGTAATTTTAAGTTTTTGGAGGTGAGAAAGCGATATTACTTACGAGTCAGTTGTAAGTATCTGAAATGGGAGAAGGGTGCCGCAGTTGCCACAGAGCGCGAATTTGCTAAGGTCAGAATTTTCAAGGGTCGTTGCATGGTAAGCGAACATGCTGTTGTAGGTGCCTCAACAGGGAAGGGCGCCACTCAGCTGGAGTTTGCTGCTATCTTATTCATAAAGGGTCCTGAATACGATCAACGTTTTCAACAGTCTTTTGCACGGTAAGCGAACTTACTATTGTAAGTGTTTGAAATGGGAAATCATGCCTAGGCGCCCCTAAACAGGAAATTGTTATAATCAGATTTTATTAAGGGTCGTGAATACGAAGAGAATTTTCAAAGATTGTTTGCACAGTAGGAAAATAGGCTGTTATACACGTTTAAAAAGGCTGTTTTAGGCGTCTAATTAGTTAAGAGGGCGCCACCTAACGGGAGTTTGCTAAAGTCAGACATTCTAATGCGAAATTTTTTGCTGGTCGGTGAACCAGTTGGTCGCTGAAGGCAGCTTCTGATGCATAAAATCTTAAGTGTTTTTGATAACTAACGATAAACAACAAAATTATGATCCACTTTCAAATGAACTTCAAGGCGCAAAACAGCGACCCCAGAAACCTCATTATGCCTTTGTAGATACCTGAACAGGGAAGGGCGCCGCTCAGCTGGAGTTTGCTATTAACTTGTTCTTAAAGGGTCCCGAATACGATTAGAATTTCATCAGTCTTTTGTACGGTAAGCGAACAGGCTATTGTAAGTGAACAAAACGAGAAATCATGCCATAGGCGCCCAAAACAGGAATTTGTTATGATCAGATTTTTTTTTAGCTTCATGAATATACGATGAGAATTTTCAAGGGTCGTTTGCACGGTAGGAAAACCGACTGTTTCAGGCGTCTTAATTAGTTTAGAGGGCGCCGCTGGCGCCATCTAACGAGAGTTTGCTACAGTCAGACATTTTAACGCAAACTTTTTTTGCTGGTCGGTGAACCAGTTGGTCAGCTTGTGATACATAAAACTCTTAAGTGTTTTTGGTAACTAACGATAATTAACAAAATTATGATCCACTTTCAAATGAACTTTAAGTCGCAAAACAGCACCCCCAGAAACTTCAATACGCCGCCCTATTTTTTCAAACATTGGGGGGGGGGCTCCCCCCCCTCAAGCTACGCCCCTGCTTTCCGGAAGTTTTAAATGTCTAGCTAGTCGGGAAGTTAGTTAAAATTCGATTGACGATTTGTACTGGTAACGCTGCCAAAGGCAGCAGGGACCCTAAACAGTTGGCTAAAAGTATTAAAAAAAAAAAAAAAAAAAAAAAAAATGCACTTTCACCGTGTTCTGATCTAGTCTGAAAGTTTCAAATGTCTAGCTATAGTCGGGAAGTTAGTTAAATAAATTTTCTGTTAAATCACATAAACGCTGCTGAATGCAGCAGGTATCGGAAACAGTTGGCTAAAAATATTTAAAAAATGCATTGTCAACGTGTTCTGAGCTTTTCTGAAAGTTTCAAATGTCTAGCTAGTCGGGAAGTCAGTTAAATTGCAAGATTTGTCCAAACCGTTTTTGAGTTATTACCGTTTTTTTGATACATCATGGCCGAAACCTATGTATTTTTGGTCATTATGAACCTAATTTTCCTAAATATCTCGAAAACGGAAAATCATACAAAGTCCAAAAAAAGGAGGTGCACAACTAGATGTTATAAAAAACCTATGTACCAATTCGCAACTTTCTACGTCCAACCGTTTTTGAGTTATGCGACATACACACACACACACACAGACACAGACAGACACACACACACACACACACATACAGACGTCACGAAAAATCGTGTAAAGTCCCTTATATCTCTAAAACGAGAGCTCGTGTTAAAACGACACTTGCAGGTGTACAACTAGACATCATGATAGTCACCATGTAAATTGGCAACATTCAGCGATCATTCGTTTACGAGCAATGTGAAATACAAAATCCATTTCGCAAATCGGGATTACTATACTTCCTTATACTTTGTATAAGGAAGTAAAAATAATAATAATTCCGAATTTTGTTCATAAATAACGCTGTAAATTTATTTTTAATTCATATAGTCATTCTTGTAATTTTATTATGGCTACTCGATCCCCAGATTTAACCATTTTTGATTTCTTCTTGTGGGACTATTTGAAGGATAAAGTCTATTCTTCCCCTGTGTTGTGACTAAAATTAAATTACTGAAGACCGAAAAATGGATGTAATCTTGTTCTTTTAAAATCAATGCTATCAAACTCATGGATTAAATACGATTGCTATGGGTTCTTCCCACGTGACGTCAGAGGTCACATGATAGCGGAAAAACAAATAGCAGACGATGTCTTGTTTATCTTTGGCGATTGCTGAAATAACACATTTTCAATTCTTATTTTTGATCAATCGTATTTAATCTGTGTTATTTTTTTATACATCATTATTTTTAATCCATTTTATATCATTATTCATCATCTTTTGTTTGCTGTATACATTTACAATCATCATTTAGTTTATATTTGTTATTGATGTTCATGAAGAACATGTTAAATACTCTGATTTTTGGTACTTAAATGAGTGACAGTGCAATATCATATTGCGTAAATCCATTTAGACCAGTAACTAAGTTAATTAACTTGTTTTAACACCTTTATGCAATTAAATTAAATGAAAACATTGTAAAATTTCAAATTATAATCCATAAGCATTCCACAAGAACAAGCTATTATGTATTGCTAGATCAGTTAATGCAACAGTTACACTGGAACATAAAAAATCGATTCTTACAGTTGAAAATAAATAAACACATAAAAACAAGTGTTTTTAAAAAATTATTAAATTTACAAATACAACTATTCTACTGCTTACAAATGCACAATATTACTTTTATTTTATTTTATATTAAATATTAACATTTTTGTTCTTAAGAACAATGTTTAATTAAATTCGATTCTCAGAATTCGATTATTCGTTTTCTTCTATCACATGACTGAGTAGACGAATCTGGGAAGAGTCCATTAGGGTGTTATTTGAACTATAAAGAGTACAGATACTGAAATATTGTTGTGAATTTTACAAAACAGATGATTTTCTTGACTTGCGTTTTTTTATGATTTTAATTGCTGCTTTTATGAGGACTTGGCACCATTGAAGATTTCAAATAAAAGCTTATATTTCCGTTTAATATTTACAAATTCAACTATATTAGATTTGTTCAATAAAATATGTATTCAAGCAAGAATTCGTATTAGTTTTTGATATATTGTTTACAAATTTGAAATCTTTAAATTTCGTTTTCTCAGTTTGGATTTTTTTCATAAATTTGTGATCTTCTAGATGCTAAAACTTCTACAGATATTTAAGAAAACACTTAGTATTTATTTATTTATTTATTATTTTGGGACGCTTAATATAACCTACTTAAAAGAATTAGTGTTGGATTTTGCAATATCTTTAAAAAATATATTAAAAATTAATATATAACAAAAATCATTTTTTTTTTTTTTTTTTTTTCAAATTTTACATAGACATGCACTTTTTATGTATTTTATTTTTTTCTCAAAAACTAATTGATGAATTTCAAAATCCATCCTAAATTCTTTTACATAGTTTCCATTAAACATATCAAACAAATATAAATTTCTTTCTTAAATATCTGCAGAAATTTTAGCATTTTGTATACCATGAATTCAGGAAAGAATGCAGAGTAAACGTAATTCAAAGATTTCAAATATCTACAAAAAAAAAAAAAAAAATATGTCAAAGGCCAATACGAATTGTTGCTCGAATATATATTTTATTGAAAACACGTTATATAGTTCAATTTATCTATATATTACTATGCAAGCATGAAATTTGTGATACACTTTTAACATATTAATTATGGGAGTAGATTGTTGAAAATAATATCATTCGAAAGGTATGATCAGCCATATGTACAGAATACAAAAATTATTTTCTTACAATGTCAAGAAAGTATTTAAAAATTCTTTTATTTTTTATGCATATTTCCATTTTATACTCGTATTCTCTCTTTTATATTGAAAAATACCTGAAGTAGAAAGTTGTTAAATATGGAAATTTCTAAAAACTCGAATAAAACAATAGACACAGTGATTTGTATAATGTAGCATCACTAAACTCTCGACTTCAGATTTTTCATTCTAAGAGAAAACAGATATTAGATGGTAGAAATTTGAGTGAATGAGTGGTAGATCGAAAGTTTATACTGTTGGAAATATACGCAAGTTAAAAAAGGATTTGATTTATGAGAGTTCTAAGTTTTAAACAAAACTTTAAACAAAACTTTTCATAGTAGAAAAAAACATTGTATCACGAACCACACTCTCGTAAGTCTATTACTTATTTTTATATTAAAGTTTAAATGTTTTAGGAATTTTTGGCCCCACACTATATGTAAGATTGTTTTTAAAAATATTTATACTATCACTTTAAATAAGTTGCATAAATATGAATTTCATTTATTTACTTATCTATACTAATATTATAAATGCGAAAGTTTGGAAGGATGGATGGATGTTTGTTATTCACTCCCGACACAACGGCTAAACGGATCTGGATAAAAAAGGTACAGAGATAGATAATAGTCTGGAATAGGACATAAGCTACTATCTTTACAGAAATTTCCCAGCGTTCCCCCTGGGGGGCAAAAGACAAAAACATGTTTGTCCGAATATCAATTGAGAACGTCTGGACAGATTTCAACGGCGCTTCGCAGGAAGTTAGGTCTTTATCCAACTTAAAATTATATCTATCAACTTTACAGAAATTCCCCCACATCCCCCCTGGGAGGGCAAAAAAAATTAACACGTTTGTCTGGGTATCACTTGAGAACGGCTGGATGGAATCCAATGGCGCTTCGCAAGAAATTAGGTATTTACGCAACGTAAAATTATATCTCTCAACTTTTCAGAAATTCCCCCATGTTTCCCCCTGGGGGGCAAAAGACAAAAAAAGTCTGTCCGGGTATCACTTGAGAACGGCTGGACGGAATTCAACGGCGCTTCGCAGAATTTAGGTCTTTACCCAACTTAAAATCATATCTATCAACTTTCCCGAAATTACTCACCTTTCCCCCCCTGGGGGGGCAAAAGACAAAAACACATTTGTAAGCCTAACTCGGCTTCTAATTACTTCACAGTAAAACTAGTTGGCATAGGTGGACTCTGCTCAGTTCCCCACCATATTTATGGTCTCATAAATTTCTAGTGCGAGACATAATATAATCATGTTAAAAAAATCAATTTGACCAAAGCTTGATACAGGGACAGAAAGAAATCCCCGTCTAATAGGCTATCCATCGTTCACTTCGATATATTTATCTTATTCTAATCTATTAATTTATTTTATCAGGGTCAATTCCGTTGTTTATGTTTCATGCCAATGTTTTCATTTCCAATGCAATAATCCTCAAAATTCATATTTATATGAAAAAATTACAATTTCGCTATGTTGATAAAATCGTAAATTACGAATAATTTACGAAATTTTCCTATTAGAATATTTGTATTCAATCATGTTCAACAAAATATCATAAATGTAATTTTGAAGTTGTCTAATGTATTTATGATCCTCAAAATGGAAGTTTATGCTCAATTTTGCCTTATTCTGACATGTTAAGTAAATCGTAAATTCCAAATAACTTACGAGTTTTTTAAATTGGAAAAATCGTAGTCTATGATATTCATGCCAGTAACCTAAATAATATTTCGAAAGTGGTTTGACATCTTTACGATGAAAATATCCCTCAAAATTGACGTTTATGTTAAAATTTGCTCTATTCTGCCATGTTAAGAAATTCGTAAATTTCCAATAACTTACGAAATTTTTATATTTGAAAATTCATAGTCATTAATATCCATGCCAGTGTCCTAAATAATATTTCAAAAGTAGTCTGACATCCTTGCGATGAAAATATCGATCAAAATTGACGTTTATGTGAAATTTCGCCCTATACTGCCATGTTAAGAAATTCGTAAATTTCCAATAACTTGCGAAATTTTCAAAGTAGCATGTTTCTAGTTACTGATGTTCATTCCGGTATCAAAACGGATATTTTAAAAGTGGTCTGACATTTTTAGAGTAAAAGGTTTCCATTTAATGCACGTTTAAGTGAATTTTTGTCCTATTCTCCCATGTTAAGAAATTCGTAAATTTTCAATAACTTACGAAATTTTTAGATTTGAAAATTCATAGTCATTAATATTCATGCCAGTGTCCTAAATAATATTTCAAAAGTAGTCTGACATCTTTACGATGAAAATATCGCTCAAAATTGACGTTTATGTGAAATTTTTCCCTATACTGCCATGTTAAGAAATTCGTAAATTTCCAATAACTTGCGAAAATTTCAAAGTAGCATATTTACAGTTACTGATGTTCATTCCGGCATCAAAACGAATATTTTAAAACTGGTCTGACATTTTTAGAGTAAAAAGTTTACATTTAATGCACGTTTAAGTGAATTTTTGTCCTATTCTCCCATGTTAAAAAAATCGTAAATTTCTAATAACTTACGAAGTTTTTAAAATCGAATGTTGCAAATGAATAGGGTTCTTGCCAGTGTCGAAAGTAATATTTTAAAACTGATCTGACCTCTCTGCGACAATTTGTTCTTGAGATATCGTGTACACAGACTAACAAACTAACGAATTAACGGACTAACGGACACCCTACAGACAGACACCATACAAATTTTGTCATTTTCGGATTCCTCACACCTGAAAACGTGTAGAAACGTCAAAAAACCGAGGTCGAAAATTTTCACGATTACCTAAGTTCCCCATACCTATAGTATGATGGGGAACTAAAAATTGCACATGGGGAGATTAGCCAAAAGTACAAATAATACATTATCTGCGATTTAAGAATTTTCGATTTTTAAGAGATGAGAGGATGAAACTCAATTTTCGGCGGGAAATATCGAAAATTCCTGATTTTTGAGTAGAACTCTACTAAAAATGGAACAAAGATATTGAAAAAAAGCTATGTGACTTCCTTAGGACATTTTCTTTTTTTTTTGGGGGGGGGGAGGGGGGTTACGCGGGGGCAAACTTGAGACACCCCTTTTAGCGCTAAATTTGTCCTCAAAAATATATGGAAACTGCAGTCACGAATTTTGTTCTTTGGATTGTTTATATGTATCCGACACCTAAAGTAACGGGATTTATCAAAATTACCCCCATTCCACCCCCCCAAGGAGGGGACAGAAGGCAAAAACACCTTTGTAAACATAACTCGGCTCCATATTACTTCTCAGTGTAGAAATTGCACAAGGGGAGACTACACAATTAGCACAATTAAAACATTATCTGCGATTTAGGAAATTTCGAATTTTAAGGTGAGGGATAGGAGAAATCCATTTTTGACGGGAAATTTTGCAAGTTCTGGATTTTTGAGTTTGTAACTCTACGAAAAGTGGAACAAAGATGTTAAAAACAGCCATGCGACTTCTATAGGATATTTCCAAAATGCGTTTTTGATTTTTTGTAATCGGACTTTTTTTTTTTTTGTGGTGGAGGTTGGTGAGGGGATGGTATGTGTTATATACAAAGAGCGAATTCGAGACACCCTTTTTAGGGCTAAATTTTTCCTCGGAAATTTATGGGAGCTGCGGTCTCGAAGTTTGGGGCTTGGATTGTTTATATGTATCCGACACCTAAAGAAACGGGATTTATCGAAATACCCCCCGCTTTTCCCCCTGAAGGGCAGGAAGCAAAAAAAAAAAAAAAAAATTAAGCATAACTCGGCCCCAAATTACTTCACGGTGAAGAAACTGTACATGGTGAGATTAGACTTGAGTATAAGAAGAGAGGGGGAAAATCGTTTTTCGGGGGGGAGAAATTTCAGAAATTCCGGATTTTTTAGTAGAGCTCTACTAAAGATGTTACAAAGGTATTGAAAACAGCCATGTGTCTTCTTTAGGATATTTCCAAAAACACATTTTCGTTTTTTTGGTTACAAAGTAGAAAACTCAAGACTCTTTTAGCGCTAAATTTTTCTTGGGAAATCTATGGGATCTGCGGTCGCGAAATTTGGTGCGTAAATTGTTTATATGTATCCGACACTTATTGTAACAGGATTTTACGAAATTCCCCCTCTTACCCCCTTGAGGTCGAGGGGGCTATAAACACGCGTAAAAACACGTTTTCCCGTTTGAATTAGCCTTAAATTATCTTAGAATGGCGAACTTTGGTGTGTGGATGTTGATTAGGTGTACGCATTATGTACTTTGTCGAGATTACGCAGAACTTCGAACTTAGCCACTGGGGAAGGGGAAGTAAGAATCGGGTAAGTGACTGCTGAAAGTAGTGGGAACACGGACTCCTCACGTTGCAAGCGAGAAAAATCTCTACTGAACACAACGGGAATTTAACTCAGGTTAATTGATAATGATATGAGATTTTGACAACTCATTTAAGTATTGTGTCCAGCGAAGCGGGCAAAGCCTGCTATTGTTATATAAAGTTAACGTTTGGCAGAGTGGAACTATATCTACTGATCTGCATACGTTGCACAACAATGTTGTGTAAAGGTACCGTTTGCCATAGTGAAATCTTACCTACTGATACACAACATTGTAGTCTAAAGTTGTTGTTTGCTAAAGTGGAAACTTACCTACTGATATGCATAGTTACACAACATTATAGTCTGAATTTGCCGTCTGTGAGAATGGAAAATTACCTACTGATGTGCATACGTTACACAACAATGTTATGTAAAGTTACTGTTTGCGAGGGAGGAAACTTACTTACTGATCTGCATACGTTACACACCAATGCTGTGAAAAGTTACCATTTGTGAGAATGAGAACTTATGTAATATCACCGATTTCAACAGCATAAATTTTCTTCACGGACAGGTTATACAAATACAGTTGGTAAGGTTTCTCAACATGGTTGAGGCAAGTAAGCTGCCTCAACATTGTTGAGTAAAGTTACACAGATTTTTTTACAGTGTATCCATTATTCAATATACTTCTATTTTGAGTGCAGAAGTTATTTTTATTTATTTGCTTATTTCATTAATTTTTAGTACGACAGGACAATTTCATTTAGACAGCGATTTCGCGTTGCCACACTTCCAATATGTCCGGATGCCTGCCAATATCCAATTTTATTATTTAATTTTTTAAACTACCTTAAAATATTTAGAAATTTTATTGATAAACTCATCAATCGTGAAAATTCATTTTAAGTAGTTTGTCGTATAAGACTGATTTTTTTTTATACCATCTACATGAAAAATACCAGAGCCGGGAATTGTACCCAAGCCCTCCGTTTAACGTGCTGATGCTCTTCCACTGAGCAACCCTGGCTGATAACCTGCTCGATATTTCTCACATAATAAGCGTTACATCTGCATTTGCAGTTACGGAGACCTTGTCAACGGTTTATTATGTGAGAAATGTCGAGCTTGTTATTAGCCAGGGTAGATACTAACAAAGAGAAAAAAATTTGTTTAGTTACAAGATTCCATATATAAATTAATCCTGTCGTACTAAATTAAGATCTGTCAAAGACAGAATTTTTCTTTTATTTATTTATCTTTATTTTTTAATTACCTTTTTAGGGCACAGAAAGTGTTATTTTGAGGTTAAATTTCCAAAATTTACGATTCGATATATTTGCGTATTCTGAAGTTCCCTTAATCCAAAATTTGGTTTAATAAGGTTTGTAGCTGTTTGTCTGTATCTGTGTCCATCTATGTATTTATTTGTGAGTCTGTTATCAGTATAACTATGATCAAGAAAAAATATTAGCAGGAATTTCAAACTCGATATGTAAAATCTGTATTACATGGTGGGGCTATTTGAAAGTTTTTGTTAAAAATCAAACAATTATTTCATGTACAGGGGCATCCAAAAATTTTCAAATAAATTTCGTGTATGAACAAAATATCTGGTAGGTACAGTACCTTTAGATTGCACTAAACGAAATGAAATGGGCGTATAATTTTTATACTTATAAAACCATGTTTAGTATAGAATATGGTATGAAAATCAATCACCATTCGTTTACAGGGCCACTCAAAATAATTCAGATATTAATAAAGTTTGGGGTCACCACCTCCTTTTCCTTACACAAAGGTAAGCTATATGTCAAATAAAACACTTTTTATAAAATTATATTGAACAGTTTTTTAAAAGAATACTTATAAACAGTACTTCTTATCTTGATCGTTAATCTGTTACTATCTTTACGATATTTAAATACATGGTAAGAGAAAGTTGTGTGAGTGCCACACGAGATTATTTAATTTACTCTTTCAGTTATTGATATCAGTCGAAATATGTGGCGATGCAGATGACTGAAGTTCGCTAAAATTTATCATTTTGCTACATATTCGTAATAACAAAATTAAACATATAATTAAACATATAATATTCACTTGGACATATACTATATTTTAAACTTAAAGGATCAATAAATCTATATTACATTCACGAGTATTTTAGTTTTGGTGTTTTGATGGCCAGTATAAAGGTTTTGGAAGGAAATGGACTCCATTCTCTACCTGAGATAAGTTCTTCATGCTCAATTTCATAGCTGGAAAAAAAATGATGGTGGAAGGAGATATTTTGTGCACTTTCCGTTTGGGGAATTACAACGTTCTTCCTCATTTCCTTTTACTATATAGCAAATGTGATGGAGCTTTGAAGTTTTCCGCAGTGGTTCTCTTGTTTTCGATGAGAATATATTTTCATCACAACTGCGAAAAAAAAAAAAAAAAAAAAAAAAAAGCAGAGTAGTTAATATTTTATTGTCAAAAATAGCAATCGAGTAACATAAATTTTATGTCGTACTAATAAGGGGGAAAAATATTAAAGAAAATTTGTATTTATATACTGAGGGATCCATAAATTCTTAAATAATTTAAAAATTCATTGAAATAAAAAGAATTGGTGTTTTTAAATACGTTTTGTAATAAAATTACTCACATAAAACTCGAATTTTTTTTTTTTTTTTTAAGTAAAGAAAGCAGGCAATTTTTAGCAAGCTTTGTCAACGGGTGGCACTGAAAGCAAGCAATCATTAAAGATAGGGTCTAGCAATCAAAAAAAAAATAAATAAATAAATAAATCTCAGTCCTGTAAAATGAAGGCAGCTCTCGATCTAATTAGCCCTTTGAAAAAGGACCATTTAGCGACAAATCAAATACAAAAATGAAATATATAATATTAAGAACTCATTTTTAAAAAATACTCTCATGTTACGATATAAAAAAGGTATATGCCGAAAAGGTCATGCCGATATAAAAAAGGTAGAGTTAATACTGTTTTGTTAAATAAATCCTTGTCGAATCATGTTCTTAGTCAGTCTAAGAACATGATTCGACAAGGATTTATTTAACAAAACAGTATTAACTCTACCTTTTTTACATAAGAATTTTTGCCAGTGTTCGGATACTTTTGTTACCGACTGTACGTTACATTTAAAATGCATAATGATATTGTGTATTTGAAAAAGAACATGTTTCATTAGTTTATTTTCCAAAAATTTGATGGGAAAACTAAAAATCACATGAATAGAAAAAAAAATCAACTTTTGGGTATGCTTAAATTTTGTAGATATAACTCTTAATTAGAAAGTTCTCGAGATATTATTTCAATGTACGATGCTTAAAACCATCAGTGAGATTGCCTGTATGAAAATTATTTTGAATACTATGTACATACTTTGAGATAAATTAAATATTAGCAATGACAGTATGCTTTCATTTCTTTGCTGAATATTTTAATCTTTTTTTTTTTTTTTTTTTTTTTTTTTTTTTTTCCCATCATTGACGCTCTTTCAACATCGATGTCATATAGATGTTAACCTTTAGAAATATTTTTAGAATCCATCACCACATTGGGTTTTATTGTGTCATAGTCTCTGATTGAATGAAATATCCGTTTATGTACATATATGTAACACCTCCTTTGTGTGCGCATATGTGCGTTAGAAGCAACGGATTTTATTGCCGGAAAGTAAGAATTATTCATTCTGTATATATTATTTATTTTAGAAGCTTTAAAATGGTTGTTATTTGTATAATACTTATTTTCAGATAAATAAGCACAAATAAAATGCATAGACTTCTCAAAAAGAAGGGTTACATTGAACAGTCCAATTCTGGAAGGGAACTACAGTCAGCAGCAAAATTATCGAGCACTAGCGAAAATTCCTATGTAAAAAAAGTGCACTTACTACAGTCTTGTTAAATAAATCCTTGTCGAATCCTCTTCTTAGCCTGTCTAAGAACATGATTCGACAAGGATTTATTTAACAAAGCAGTATTAAGTGTACCTTTTTTACATAGGAATTTTTGCTAATGCTCGGATACTTTTGCTGCTGACTGTAAATTTTTCAACTATACGTAGAAAACGGATTCGGAAATAAAATGAAAAATATTTTCTATCTTAAATTTGTGCGAATTGGTACTTTTTACTTTTATTGCATTCCAAGTGTAAAAAAAAAAAAAAGAATTTTTCGATGTATTGATGAAGAATTAAGAGTTTGTCTTGCAAGTATTTAAATTAATTATTATAAATTTTTCTTAGAAACTTGTATATAGCGTGCCTAAATTTATTTGTAGGATTTTAAGTGCACCCCGACGACAAAAACTTTGAGGACCACTGCTCTATAATATTTATATGCTACGTTTAATAATAATTCTATATATTGTAATCCAGATATTATGAAATTTTTGTGAAAAAAAATTTCATTCGTAACATTACGCCAACAGTTGAAATACTCAATATTTAAATGATCAAATTGTATTTGCCAGATATCGGATAATTAGTTAAGTTAACTTAATTGCTTACAAATACCAAGAGCGAAGATCTGATTTTTGGTTTGTTTGAATTACATGCAAGTTGCAAATAATTTGCTTTTACGCTCCTAAAATGCAATTTACATATGGATGAATAACTGCTTCATAACTACCAATTATAATGAAATTTACACCAGTAATACTAAACGTAAATTTGGCATATGATAAATGTTTCGAAGTATGAACAAGGGTGGATCGTTTTGGTTTCCGATTGGGATCTAACCATAATCCAAGTCTGTTGCTGTCGAGAGTGTGAGGATAAACCAAAGATCTCACATCAAAATTCCAGGAAAAATCACATAGAACTGCACAAAATCAACAAAAACTGGCATGATGTATCCATCAAAAAACTTTCTTCATAATCTCACTAATGTATTAATTGATCAGGAAACTATGTAAGACCTAAAACTGGCTGCATAACAGCGCCATCCATCGGTTAGTATGTACCCAATTGAATCAGCATAGTTTTTCATAAAAACTCTCTTACACATAAAGCCTAGTACTCTTATACGCAATAAAAGCTTAAATATGTATTCACGGAATATATTTTATCAGCATTTTAATATTTAATTATGATTATTTCAGTTAAATTTTTGCAATAGATCCTAAATATATAAACATGCGTTCACATGCGCATCAATGAATTTTTTCTTCGGAATAATATTTTATGAACTAGAAGCCAAAATTTTATATATCTTTATAAGAAATGGAACAAGGTAAGTGTAGATATATCCTTTCTTTGAGGACAAAAGAGATAAAAATAAAATAATAGTCTTTCACTATTCGAATTGGTATTTTCGTATCTTTTCCTTTGATGCAAAAAAAAAAAAAAAGTGGGGGAAAAGTGATGATCTCTAGAAAGCAGGTTGCAGCAAACCACAGAGGAGCCTTGAATTGGTGAATTCTATCAGAATGGATAGACCCTGTGGAAATGAACATGAACCTCAAATCCCCCAGATAAAAAGGACTGGAAAATCCTTTCACCATTTCCTCTCATTGATACAGAGATCAGTGTCTAAGATTTTCCTCTCATAGCTGAAAGTTTGATTTCTGTAGTGAAGTTTTTACTGAACACATTTACTTCAAATGAAGGTGCTATAATTGATATATATTTGCTTGTTTGTTTTAATTAGAAATACAGTAACATGAAATTTTTACTTCAGATTCTTCATAATAAGCATACCTTATACGTGTAAAATTCAAGAGCTTATTCAATATTTTTTAATTTTATAAAATTAATATTGTAAAATAAAAATTCCACTTCAAATTTCTTGCTATATATTATTACTCTTTACTACGCCATTTCAATGCTAATGATCCATTTAATGGAAATATACAATCAACCACAATTTACACAGTGTAAGGGAGAGAATTTTTTATATAAAAATTATGCTTAAAATAGTGCGTGTTTTTTTGTTTTCGGGGAATAGTCAATTAAAATCGCATTTCAAGAAAACAAAACAAAAAAAAAAAAAAAAAAAAAAAGTGAAAATTAAAATGAAAATTAAAATGAAAATGAAAATTAAAATTAAAATGAAAATAAATATTTTTAATAACAAAATTTAAGTATCTCGAACGTTTACGTAAGAAAAGGGAGGACTTGTATTCCTAATTAGTAAAATAAAAGTTAAATATACATACTTACAAATACCTAAAAGAAAGAATTAACGCGATATGCAAGGAGCTGTTCGATATGTACAATTTTTTTATTCCTTTTTTATCTCCATCTTAAACAACATAATATTGAAAAAAGAATTACACCTACATAAATTACAAAGTCATTATAATCCACTCTAGAACAAAAAAAAAAAAAAAAATACGCACCAAGGAGTTATCTGAAGGGGAAAAAAATTGTAGATGTGATGTACATGTGGAAAAAAACAAATGATTACAGTTTCAGAAAAATTGGATTATTTAATCAAGAGAAAGAACCTCGCAGCAAAAGTGAACAAGTCAGTAACGAGTTGGTCCATTTCTGGTCCTTATGGAAGTAGTTATTTAGCTTGTCATTAATTGATAGAGTTGTAAAATGTCCTCCTGCGAGATATCCTGCCAAATTCTGTCCAACTGATGCGTTAGAATCAGTGGCGGATTTAAGGAAGGGGGGGGGGCTAGGGGCTGAAGCCCCCCCCCCCCAAAAAAAAAAAAAAAAAAAAAAAAAAAAAAACACTGACATTCACAATTGAATATTGCAATTGTAAATTTTTTATTGGTCTAAAATAACACTTTGAAAAATCTTAGCCCCCCCCCCCCCAAAAAAAAAAAGTCAAGTTCTGAATCCGCCACTGGTTAGAATGGCAAAATCCCAAGCTGGTTGTAAGACCCTTTTCCTGATACTCCGAATTTTCTGAGCGGGAGAGAGATCCGGAAACTTTTCTGCCCAAAATATCGTTGGACAAGTAAGAAAATGAAAAGTAAAAACTATTTCCGTGCGCGGGAGGGCATTAATAGGCTGAAATATACGTTCAAAGTTACGTAATATGTAGAGCTACACAACGGGACGTAGAATTTCGTCGACGTACCACTGTGCTGTAGAGATGCCGTGGATGGCAGCCAAAGGGGCCCTACTATGAAACAAAATGGCACCCCAGACCATCACTCCTGGTTGTTGGACGTATGGCTGGCAAAAGTCAGTTTGTAACCCCTTCATTTTTCGGTGCGTCTCCAGACGCGTCTTCGCTGGTCATCGGGGTTCAAATTGGAGCAGGACTCATTACTGACGACAATTCTACTCCATTCAGCGACATTCCATATCGAATGCGCCCGATATCACTACAAACACGCTTATCGGTTTACAAAATTTAATAGTAGTCTGCGCAAGGGACACCGTGAGTTCACCCCATTTCTGAGGGGCACCCCATTTCTTTGAGCCGCTTATTAATGATCTTTGAAGTCACTGAAGTACCAGTTGCCTGTATGATCGATGATAATGAATTTGGAGCTTTGAGTACCGCTCTGTCAATTGGTTGGTTCTCACGTTCATGGTTCACACATTCCTGCCAACATCATCCAATAGTGCATCGCTCCTATCCAATTGGCAAACAAATTATGCATTGGCCGGTTATATCGTAGATTAGACAAACCGGCTTCTTTGAGCTCAACTATACTCCTCTCTCAAATTCTGACATCGGTGCATATTGTTTGCTCACCTGTATGCGAGGCATAATTACTGTCTATCTAAGTAGACGGAATAAAATTCTCAAAGAATTTATGACCTGAAATCAAAATTTTTCCTCTTTAATATTCTGCCAGGTGCGCAGTTAAGATGCGTTGCAGTGTCACATGCTCATTCAATGGCAGCCAAACTTACATCGAAACTTGTATGCATGTCAATTTGTGCCAATTTACGTTACTCCTTTATGGTGCGTCGATTTTTTTTCTCTCTCTAGAGTGTATTTCAAGGTATCTAAAAAAAAGTATTTCTTCTAATACTAGTCCAAATATCAATAACATACATTCAGATAATTCTGTAAGTACTTTTACAAAATGTTGCCTGGACAATTTTCTTGGAACTTCAATTGATTTTCATGGCAATTGTTTTTTTAAATGTTTATAGAAAGAAATTGTAAAAAAGTTTTGATATTATTCGAAATATTGCAGTAGATTTTAATGATGATGCGCTATTTAAGCTTATTAGTATACAGGGTGTTTCAAAAAAACGTTGACAAAATGACATGGTAGATCAGTCATACAACAAGGATCAAAAATCGCATAGGAACAGGGGGTCGCAAACGCCTGTAAAGGGCACTAGAGCCACGAGAGGGCGTTGCGATACAAACACGAGCTGAGCAAACGGAGATTGTCTTCATTCGATACATGGATCCGTTGGGCGTAACATGGCTAGTTACACGAACCGCGTAATGGCAACGTCGAATGCACAAGTCGAATGCTGGTCGCCAACGAATAACTCGAACAGTGGATGCTTAAGAAAGAGTTGTCCAAAATCTCCAGCGTAATCCTTCAACGAGTACACAAGTTGTATCCCGAAAGACCCATATCCCCCAACCTACCGTCTGGCGCATTGTACACGACGAAGAACTACATCCTTATCATTTAAAACACGTCCAGGCACTCGAACCAGGAGACTACAACAATCGTATAGATTTTGCGTGGTGATTTTTGCAAGAAAGTGCTGCGGACAGAAACTTTGCAACAAGTGTTCTCTTCACGGACGAGGCTGCGTTTGCATTAGATGGTGTGATGAACTTTCACATCCTACATACGTGGGCGAATGGAAACCCGCATGCTACACGTCCGCACGGCGTACAGCGAAATATTTCCGTTCACATGCGGGCTGACATTGTAGGAGATTGTTTACTTGGTCCGTACATTCTCTCAGAAAGACTTAACGGTCCCATTTATCTAACATTCTTGCAAGAGGTTCTGCCAGAAATTCTGAATGATGTTCCGATGCCTATTCGTCAACACATTCAATTTGAACACGACAGAGCTCCTGTACATTTCAGCACAGACGTCAGAGCACATCTGCAGGCTACTTTTCCTGGCGGCTGGATTGGTCGTGCTCGTGGTGGACCAATCGCATGGCCAACACGATCACCAGACCTGTTTCCCTTGGACTTTTCTTATGGGGATATTTAAAAGGACTTGTGTATGAAACATCTGTTGCAACGCCGTAAGACTTGGTAGGAAGAATCGTAGTGGCAGCAGGATGTGTTCGGGATACACCTGGTATCTTTGAGAAGGTGCGGCGTTCTATGCAACGTAGATGCCAAGCGTGTTTCGATGCATCTGGCAAAAACTTTGAGTATCTCCTGTAGGCTCAACATTTGGCTTGCATTAGTCGCATGTGAGTGAGTAATTATCAATAAAATGATCTCAAATGGTTTTGTTTCTTGTATTTGTGTTATGTATTATTTTAGACACCCTGTAGCGGCTCCGGATCGCTGTTGCGACCCCCTGTTCCTATGCGATTTTTGGTCCTTTTTGTATGACTGATCTACCATGTCATTTTGTCAACGTTTTTTTGAAACACCCTGTAACTTAAACTGACGTTATACTCATTCTTTCAAAGGGAAAAAAAAAACGAAATTCATAAAATCGTCAATTTTTCAAAAAATACAATAAACTTTTAAAGAAAGTGACTGAAAATATTGTATTGTGCATTTAAATCAGAATATGATTTTTAATGATACAGAGCAACGATGTATATAATATTTATATAATCCGCATAAACAGTTTTATTGAATTTTTTGGATAGATTGTTACATTAGCGCACTTATTTTGGAATATGCATTTTTGCTGTAGAATACATCGAAAATCATTTTTTATGCATTTTTAATTACTTCATACAATTATCAAGGGAATAAAATTCTTCTGTATTATGTGGTGTATAACCAAGAAAATTTTTATACACCATGTGCTGAGGATGTTCGTAACGATCTACAGCTAGTACAGTACAATCCATACCTCGTGTGATCCAGAGCTAAGATGCATAATCTTGCGAAATAATTTGATTACATTATCATCCTTCAATGAAATGCTTTTCATTGAAGGAACGAAAATTTATTACAGGTATTAAATGTCAAAAATGACTATATTTCTGTGAGATAACATAGTTCCTTAACATTCTACAGGTATAGGAATAGTATTATCAAAACATGTTTTACTTACGTTCGTTTTCGTTTTCTTATTTTTAATGTGTGAGAATTTGAAAATCATAAGATGGTTATAATGTACGTCTGTAGGTTAACAGTTAGTTACTTCGTTAGTCTGTATAGAAACGATGAATAATCGTAGAAATGTGAGGCCAGTTTTAAAATACCACCTATGATACTAGGAAATAAATATTGATTTTCAACATTCTAATTTGAAAACTTTGTAAGTTATTTGAAATTTAAGATTTACTTAACATGAGAGAATAGGGCAAAATTTAGATTAAATGTGAGTTATGAAGATTATTTGCATTATAGAGATATCGTACAAGTTTTAAAATACCATTTATGATGCTGGCATAAACATCATTCACTATGAACATTCAACTTTGAAAACTTTGTAAGGTATTCGAAATTTGAGAGAAAATTTCGTATAAACTTGTATTATGAGGATTATTTTAATAATAAACACGTCAGATGATTTTAAAATATCATATAGGATATTGCAATGAATATTACTGAATATTAATGTTCTAGTTTACAAAATTCCTAAGTTATTCGGTGCTAAATGTTTTCATAACATAGCAGAATAGGACAATATAGTTTGCATGAATTTATTTGTATTATCAGGATTATTGCATGGAAAATAACATAAAATTGAAGGAAACTTAAAATACTAAACTGACATCAATAAAATTATTTGGGAATCTTGTAGAAGGTTGACGTATCAGAGGGTAGGCTATGGGATGGAGCGTTTCCGTCTCCGACAGCCAAGTTCATTGTTCTTATCACAGATGACCTATAGCAGAAATATATGAGGAAAAAATGATTGAAAACGGATCAGAGTCCACATATGAACTCTGAAGTAGAGTTAGCTTGCTAGTTTTATATATATGAGCTAAGCTTGCTAGTTTTATTTACATGCGTGTACAATGAGTATAATTCTTGCCCAGTGTAGAAACCCATATGTGTGAGTGTTTGCACACATATGTCCTTTAAAAGCTTATTTATTTATTCAAATTTAATATATAACAAGAAAGAGAGATTAATAAAATAATAAAAAAAATCTTTTTAAATTTATCTAATTCAATTAATTAATTATATAGAATTTCCCTTTTAGTTAGAAATCAAAATTTGTGTTCTTTGTCCTTTTTGTTACAAACGCATTACTCTCATAATAAAATAAAGCAATTTTTATATCGGGGTTTTTGAAATGTAGTGTTGTTTATACATTTTCCCGAATGGATTAAATCAATTTAGCTATTATTATTTATTTTGAGAGGGTAATTTAAAATTCGTATCAGCCTACTTCTAGCACAAGTAGCTATTAATAAAATAATAACTGTCATTTCAATTTATATTTATTACGCTAGTGTTTACATTAAATCAATTTAGCTATAATTATTTATTTTTGAGAGGGTAATTTAAAAAGTCGTTATCAACCTGTTTCTAGCTTATACAGCTATTAATAAAATAAAATAATCATTTCATTTCATGTTTATTACCCTTGAATGTTTACGTTAAAAACCTATTATTATTTCAAGCGTGTCATTATAATTCTAAAAATAGATTTATAATGTTGTTTTGCAGTCTAAGCGTCGCCTTTTTTTAAGTACGTTGAAGTCAAGGACAATTGGCGATGGTTTTCAATGTCAAATCGATTTAACGTTTGTAACGACTTTTTATATTCAAAATTTAGTATGAATATGTTAGAAGGACAAAGAAACAGTTTGGCATTCTTTTGGCTGGATTCCAACGATGTCAATCTTTGGGGTTGCAATTTAACTTCTAGGAAGCTGCGAGATTTAGTTAAGCTTTACGATTTTGACGTTGTTAGAGTAAGACGTTTTGGCTGTTTCGCTCCTCCTCTCCTCCCCGTCTCAGTTTCCGTAAGAGATTGGTATGTTCATCTGTGCTTCAAAAAAGATGTAATTCATGCTTGAAGAAGATTGTTTTTTGTGAAGCTGTCAATAAATATCCAATTAACTTAACTCTGCCTGGTTACTTTTTCTGCAAAGGAAATTTTCTTTCTACAGCCTTTTTTGTGAACTTCTACACGGCCCGCACAGTCATGGATTTGGGATATTGCGGTGATGAAAATCTACAGTATAAATCATTGGTGCCTTCAGGTTCTCTCCGGACTTTGGTGACGCGGGGGAGAGGAAGGAATGAAAGACATAGAACTTTGTAGTAACAGTTTTATTGCAGGAAAGGAATGGACAAGGAAAATATCATGCACAGGGAAAATATTGACTCTATAAATTTTTCTGGATGAATCTTCTCTTTTACCGTGCATTGAACTTTCTTGTTGTTACAAAAAAATGCTTGCTTGAATGGATGACTGTGAGCGAAGCCCGAAAATATCACTACTCAGGAAATTTTTTTCGTGCTCGTGGCTTCAAAAAAAAAAAAAAAAAAAAAAAAAAAAAAAAGGATTTCTTGGAGTATCATTGTGTTGATAGATTTCTTTTGATGCAACTAAGCGGCCGAGAGTGGGGCCTAAATATTTCGCTGGTCATCTGTGCTCAACTAAGCGGCCGAGAGTGAGGCCTGAATATATCGCTGGTCATCTGTGCTCAACTAAGCGGCCGAGAGTGGGGCCTGAATATAGAACGAGACAAAGTGTTTTTGGTTCGTTTTTGTTGCCAAGGTAGCATGAGAATGATCTGAACAGGTTAATCAAGAGAGTTCTTTTTACCGTGGGACACATCCGGCTGTGTCTAATCGGCAACTTCGCGTGCTCGAATTTTAAATTTTTTTTTCTACTATTGCAGGAATGCATACGGAACGGAAGAGAAAAGGAGGAAAATAGAAGAAAAATAAACCATTTTTTGAGCAGAATTATAAAATAATTTGACGAAAAATAAATAAGATTAAATGATAATTTTTTTTACAGAGTATTTTTTTAACCAAGTTATATCCAGGAATTGGTAAGTCTAAATTTATCTTGTGTTTTAGATATTTGAATGGAAGTTTTTGTTTCATTAAATAAAATATATAATATACATTTTTTTATGAAAAATGTTGGATATAAATGTTTCCCATTTATTACATTTGAAATTTTACTTTACTTTATTTTCATTATCATTTTATTTTTGATATTAAGTGTTTATGAATACAATTTTCAAATAAGAAAAATATTTAATTTTGCATGATAAAGTATTTCATTTGATATAAATATATTTTTTTTGTTTTTCATAATAATTGATATTTTTCTTTGCTTATAAAGCTTAATGTGATTTATTTCTTTATTATTTTGAGATTTTTTTTTTTTTTTCTTGAAATATACTTTTTGGTAAATTTCACATATTTCGTTCAGATATTCCATATGTATATATTTTTGGTCTTTCATGAAGATAAATACTTTTATTTGCATATTGTGATTTATTTTTTTTTTTTTTTAAGTGATTTATTACAATTACTATTGTAAATTTTTACAATTCCTCAAGATTTATTTTATATTTTTGGAATATTTTAAAATATATATAGATATACTTTTTTTGATAATATTTTTACATTTTGGATATTTTAATGAGGTATTTTATCATATGCATTTTCCGTAGGCATCAAAAGGAAAGATGCGTAATTTTTGTGCTCATTGATTTTAATACAATATATTTTTACTCAAGCTTTTCTGAGATATATTAGTATTTAATTTGACCCAACATAAGTAATTAAGATGACCACTCAAAAGAACATTAATATTAATATTTTAAATTTTGATGGTGACTCATCCTTACTTGAGTTCTTCTTTGACCAGATTGAGTCTTATGCTAAATTAAATAGACTAAATTCAGAAGAGGCAGTGGCAATTTTAAAAGGAAAATTAACCGGCCCTGCATTAAAGTTCATGACTCAATCTCCTTTATTATATAAATCTACAGATTTAAAATTTATCAAGAATGAATTCAAAAAATTTTTTGCTCCAATGAGCAGTACTCAGGCTCTTGTGGAATTTAACAATTTAATACTCTTACCACAAGAATCTATTAGAAATTTGTCCCACAGATTAAACATTTTGGCACAAGTAGTTTATTCTCAAATTAAAGATACTAATGCTTTAAATTCCATTAAATTTACTAAATTTATTTCAACCATTCCCTCAAATATTAGAGTTAAGATTCAAGAAGAGGGAATCTCTGAGTATCAAGAGGCGGTTAACCGAGCGCAAAAATTGCAGGACATCAATGCTAATGAATCATTATTACAAATGAGTTTAAATAACCCCGTTGTTAACACACTGTCTGAAAAGTTAGTCGAACTGACAGATAGGATGAACAATCTGTCCTTTGTTAATAAACATAGTGAGGTTAATCATACACACGAATCCCCAGTGCAAGATAGACAAAAAAATAATAGGCAAAGCGAATTAAGACATAATTATAAATGTAGAAATCAAAATTTCAGGGGTAATCAAAATTTCAGGGGTAATCAAAATAAGAACAGATATCATTCTTCTCCTATTTGCCAATTGTGCAATAAAAAAGGACATGTTGCTACTAGGTGCTTTAGATGGCAGAGAAATCAGACTAGGGGTAAAATTTATGACAGAAATAATTATAGTAAAAAAGGAAGTAATTTAAACGAGCGCAGAGATGTAGTTTAGCTGATGCAAGTACATCTCAGGAATTGAATAGAGCATCAGCACAAAATTTTTCTCTGGACAGTGCTTATGACTTTAATCTACCCAAATTATCTAGTGTTAGATTGGTTAATTCTACTGCGTCTCAGACACAACAAATCTTGAAAATTTCTGATTCTAAATCTACTCAAACAAATAACCATAAAAGGGAGAACATTTTTAATGTCCATGTAAATTCTCCAAAGTTACCTCTTATTAAAATTTTGCTAGATAAACAAAAGGTAAACACACTTCTTGACACTGGTAGTTCTGTTAGTCTGTTAGCTGAAAGTACATTTAATAAATTAAAACATAGTTTGAAATATAGACATTTATCTTCCCATGTAACAATCAAAACAGTGAACTCGAATGTACAGTTTTCATCTTGTATACAAACCACTTTTAAAATTCAAAATCAATTTTTTTCACAAAAATTCTTCATTGTGGATATCCCTGAGGGTTCTGCATTTAGGGTTATTTTGGGTTATGATTTTATTCAACAATATCATGTAATATTAGATATGCAGAAGTCTCTGTTAAAAATAAAAGACCTGTGTATTCCCATAACAAACACATATAGCGACCATGAAGAAAATCTTAATATGCATACTCAATGTAAGAAACTATCAGTAAAAACGGGACAAAAACTTATTTTACAACCCAAAGAGGAGTCTTCCATTACTGTTTATTGTCCCAAAGTTTCTTCGGGTGATTATTTATTTCAGAGTAAAAAGAGTTCTTCCAAATTATTTTTTTTTAGATTCAATAGTTAATATTGATCATTCCCAGAAACAAAATTGCAATAGTAAATATGATAGAGTAAAATTTCAGTTATATGTTAAGAATAACACTAATAGAAGTATGCATGTAAACAAACATTCAAATATTGGTACAATTAAAGAAATCGAACAAATTATAGACTATGGTTCAAAACAAAATGATAATGTTGAAATGTCAGAGGATTCACAATTTATTAATTATATTCAACCTTCTAGTGATGTATTAAAAATGAGAAAATAAGATTTAACACCCACGGACTTTGATGTTAAACATCTCAATGGGGCTCATGCAACAAAGTTAAAACAAATTTTATTAAGTAATTTCGCGGCATTTTCTATAAATATGAAAACCCTTGGTCATACTGACAAAATTGTACCAGATTTAAAATTTTTAAGTGACTATCCAATTAAGACTTTGCCCTTTCCCATTCCTCAGGCTTTACAACAGGAAGCTAGAGATCAAATTAACCAATTGGTAGAGGCTGGGATTATTGAGCGAAACTGCTCAGAATGGGCTTGCCCAATTTTAATGGTAAAGAAGAAACAAGATGGATCTGGTAAACAGAAATTTCGCCTCGCGTTAGATTTAAGAATGTTAAATTCTATTATTCAAGGTTCTTCTTATCCGTTACCTAAAATTCAAAATATAATAGCTGATTTATCTGCGTATAAATTTTTCACTTGTCTTGATTTCCAACAAGCGTATCATCAAATTGATTTACCTGAACATTTACAAGATAAAATTACTTTCACATCAATGTTTGGCAGTTTCAAATTTAAAAGACTATGTTTTGGTCTTAAAAACGCGGCTTCTCAGTACCAAGCACTTATGGATTCTTTAATTGATGAAATTAATATAGATGGAATTTACGCGTATCAGGATGATTTAATATTTGGTGCAAATAGTTTTGAAGAGACATGTGTTAAACTTGAAAGAATTCTTAAGATTTTAATTAAATATAATTTAACCTTAGCTCCTAGTAAATGTACATTCCATAAGAGTGCTGTAAATTATTTGGGATTTTACATAGAGAATAATTCAATTTCTCCAATTGAGTCAAATATCATTAAAATAAACTCTTTCCCTACACCTACAACAAAAAGACAATTAAAACGCTTTATAGGAGTTGTAACCTTTTATAAGTCTCTTATTCATAATTTTTCTAAATTAATTCAACCACTTATTGAATTGACTAAACCGAAAACAAAATTTGTTTGGAATAAACATCATCAGGATATTTTAAAGAAATTTCAAGATATATTTTTAAATTCACCTATGGTAAGATTACCGGATTGGAACAAGACTTTCTTTCTCAACACTGATGCATCAAATATTTCTATTGCAGGAGTTTTGATGCAGAAATATGACAATCAATTATTACCTGTCGCCTTTTTCTCTAAATCACTTAAACCGTCTGAAAAAAGATATCCGGCTATCAAACTTGAATTAATGGCCATTTATAAATCTGTAATTGCTTTCAAATATTACTTATACAATGGAAAGTTTATCATTTTGTCTGACAATGCTCCTTTAAAAACATATAGAAAAACAAAAAGTCCTGCTGATTTAACTACTAAATGGCTGTTAGGAGTTCTCAGAATACTCATTTGAATTTGAACATATTCCTGGCCCTACAAATGTTTTAGCGGATTATTTATCAAGATCAGACTTCTCAAACAATCAACAAAATTTAAAAACAAATCCAGAATTAATATTCAGTTCTCAACCTCTTCCTATTGTACAAGATGACACACATTCAATTAATCAAATTTCCACATCTACTCAGTCTGTGCAACAAAATCATTTCAACAATTTTCTAGTTTCTGGTAATACTCAAAATAAAGATCCCCTTTTGGAAATTTCAAACTATACATTTATATCTGAGCAAAAGAATGATCCAAAATTGTCAATTATTTACAGGCAAATTTTGAGAAAAGGTTTTTCAAAAAATAATGATAATTTTTTTATTCATCCAGATTCTAAAGTTTTAATGTACAAGAAACAAAATTTGCATAATAATACTTTTTCATATCTCATTGTTGTACCACATTCTTTAAAATCTAAGGTTTTAACCATTTCACACCTTTCTCCCTTTGGGTTGACAAAAACATACGAATTTTTATCAAATAGATATTATTGGAAAGGTATGTACATAGACACTTTAAATTTTGTTGCTTCGTGTACTTTATGTTTACAAAACAAACATCATAACACACCACCAGCTCCTCTACAACCCACCTATACTCCAACACATCCAGGGCATACTATTAGTGTCGACTTGGTTGGTCCTTTTATAGATGGACATTCAGTTTTGACTGTGATTGACCATTTTTCGCGACACATTGAATTATTTCAATTAAAAGACACTTCTTCATCAAAAATAGTTAAATGTTTATTTAATTACATTACAATATTTGGTAGACCATCAGTAATATTATCAGATTTAGGCAAACAGTTTACATCAACTATTTATAATATTTTCAATGATAAACTTGGCATAAAAATTTTACATTCATCTGTTGCTCACCCTCAAAGTAACTCTATTTCCGAGAGGTTAAATAAATCTATAAAGTACTCAATTAACACTTTAATTTCTGAGGGGTATTCTTTTGAAAATTCACTAGCTATACATAAATCACTTTATAATGGTTCAACACATTCATCCACATTGTTTTCACCTAACCTACTTCATTTTGGTAGGGAACTGTCTTTAATATTTGATACATTTGACCAATTTATAAATCAGCCATTTTTTGATAAAAATGTAGACATATATAAATTATTACACGACTTAGATAACATTTATAGCAAAGCATATTCTAACATTAAAGAAAATCAAGACAAAAGATATCAAAATTTTCAAAAACGTGCAAAACTGAGGCCTGTTGCTATCCATGATGTTGTATACTTGAAATCAATAGATAAATTTAAACCCAAGTATTCTGGGCCATTTATTGTTGTACAAAAACACTCGCCAGTTTCCTTTTCCATTAAGAGATTACATGCACCTGATAATAAAGCTTTCAGAGTCCATATTGATAGACTCCTTATTGCTCCTCCTCGACATAATTATTTGTTTACTGAACCCAACTCCAATGTAACACATAATATTGGCAATAATTCTACACATTCTTATAACTTAAGAAATCGCAATTAATTTTTTTCCACAAAAAAAGTTTGATGAACATATTTTGCATCACAAATGCATTTTCCAATGGCCAATGGAACGTATTTGTTTGCTGTGCAGGAACTCGTCTTTATTTATTTTATTATTTTATTTTTAGATGGCTGGTCCACTGTTTTTTTCATTTTTCTTTTGATGTAAAGACTATTTCTTTCATTGCAGTGTTGTTGAATATATATAATATTTATAAATAAAGTATACCTAAATTTAAAAAAAAAAAAAAAAAAATGATTTTAATGATAACATAAATCCTTGTAGATCATATTTTGAATTTCTAAATTAGTAATCAAGGTGTTATTTTTTTTATTTAATGTTTACTATATCTATTTTTATTGGGTGAAGGTTAAACAAAAGTAAGATACTTGAAATATATTTAATAGAGATATTTCATTGGAATACAGATTAAGTTCATAGGAAATTAATTATTAATGGTAATAGTGTTAACAGTATACATACAGCTAAATTTTATAAGTTTCCAATTGATTTTTGGTGTACAACATGTGTTTGGTTTGTTCAATATCCGGTCTGAATCTTTTATTATTTTGGCACTCCCTCTCATCACTCAAAATTTTGTCAATTTGTTTTCTTTTACTTATTTATTACCCTATCCTAGATATATGTTGTCTCGTTCAAAATTTTCTCCCGGGAGAGCAACATTGGATATGTGATGAGAATCTATATTTTTGTTGACATTAATTTTTCAACATTTATGACATTTAATTAATCGGTTTCGTGAGGTGTCCATACAGGGGTCTGTAGACTCTGCTGGGGGACGGAGGCCTGTGCCTAACAGTGCAGATCTTTCAACACGCCCTGTCCCGCTAGGATGTTAGCCTTAAGTTAACATCATTACACTTACATTTTTGTAAGGATTAAGGGAAGATTATTTTTACTTCCTTATACAAAGTATAAGGAAGTATAGTAATCCCGATTTGAGAAATGGATTTTGTATTTCACATTGCTCGAAAATGAATGATCGCTGAATGTTGCTAATTTATACGTGTGACTTTCATGATGTCTAGTTGCACACCTGCAAGTGTCATCTTAACACGAGCTCTCGTTTTAGAGATATAAGGGATTTTACACGATTTTTCGTGACGTCTGTATGTGTGTGTGTGTGTCTGTGTGTGTGTATGTCGCATAACTCAAAAACGGTTGGACGTAGAAAGTTGCGAATTTGTACATAGGTTTGTTATAACATCTAGTTGTGCACCTCCCTTTTTGGACTTTCTATGATTTTCCGTTTTGGAGATATTTAGGAAAATTAGGTTCATAATGACAAAAATACATAGGTGTTGGCCATAATGAATCAAAAAACGGTAATAACTCAAGAACGGTTTAGACAAATTTTGCAATTTATCTGACTTTCCGATTAGCTAGACATTTGAAACTTTCAAAAAAGCTCAGAACATGTTGACAATGCATTTTTAAAATATTTTTAGCCAACTGTTTCCGATACCTGCTGCCTTCAGCAGCGTTTATGCGATTCAACAGAAAATTTATTTAACTAACTTCCCGACTAGCTAGACATTTGAAACTTTCAGATTAGATCAGAACACGGTGAAAATGCATTTTTTAAATACTTTTAGCCAACTGTATAGGGTCCCTGCTGCCTTCGGCAGCGTTACCAGTTCAAATCTTGGAATCGATTTGTAACTAACTTCCCGACTAGCTAGACATTTAAAACTTCCGGAAAAGCTCAAAATACGGCGACAATGCATTTTTTAAATATTTTTGGCCAGTTGTTTCGGGTCACTGCTGCCTGCGGCAGCGTTTACATGGTTCAACAGAAAATTTATTTAACGAACTTCCCGACTAGCTAGACATTTGAAACATTCAGAATAGTTCAGAACACGGTGAATATGCATCTTTTTAATACTTTTAGCCAACTCTTTCAGGTCCCTGCTGCCTTCGGCAGCATTTATATGGTCCAACAAAAAATGTATTTAACTAACTTCCCGACTAGGTAGACATTTGAAACTTTCAGAATAGTTCAGAACATAGTGAAATTCCTTTTTTTAATACTTTTAGCCAATTTTTTCGGGTCCCTGCTGCCTTCGTCAGTGTTACCAGTACAAATCTTGCAATCGGTTTTTAGCTAACTTTCAGAAAAGCTCAGAACACGGGGATAATTCTTTTTTTTTTAAATATTTTTAGCCAACTGTTTCGGGTCCATTGTCAATGTTTTTTAACATTATGTATATTTCTAAAAGTGTATAAGGAAGTCATGTGGTGCCCACATCAGATTTGTTTTTACTGCCAATGGCGTCCTTTTTAAAATCTTTCCTGTGTGGTATACACGAAAACTTTTCTGTTTCTTTACTTTTATTTATTTTTTTATTTATTTTTTATTTATTTATTTATTTTTTTTTTTTTTTTGTACATAATTTTGTTTAACGTTGACCAATGTGTGTAACCAAGGTGTTAGACAAATAAATATTACAATAATATGCTGGAACCTTTAGTATTACAACAATATATATGCATATGTGTAATTTATATTATTTTTTTCTCTATTTCACTATACATATTAGTGTGAAAATTTAATATTTTGAATGTAAAAATCTAACGTTAGTAACTGTTACTGTGGCATTGTTTGCTGAGTATATCAAAAAGAGACTCTTTCATAGAAAAACATTTCAGCTGAAATTTTTGTGGCATATTAAAAAAAGCCAATATGAACTATATGGAACTGCAATTTGGACTTTTTATAGAGGCCACCTTTTTTTGAGTATGTCATGACATGCATATTTTTTTTGGTTCCACTGTTTTTTTTTTTTTTTGAAATATGTGTAAAATTTTTCTTTTGTTTTTGAATTGGTAATTATATTTCACATATATTTTGTTTGTTCATTTTTAAGCATTCATATAATTTTACTTATAATGTAATATCATTTTTAATTCTATGTCTTTGGTAAGTGCTTTTGAATATTATTGTTTGTATATGCTTTTCTTTACAGGAGGCGAGGAGGACTTATTTCTTTTTTTGCTAGTCGAAGGGGAGATATATGTGTGAGTGTTCTCACACATATGTCCTTTAAAAGCTTATTTATTTATTCAAATTTAATATATAACAAGAAGGAGGGATTAATAAAATAATAAAAAAAATCTTTTTAAATTTATCTAATTCAAATAATTAATTATATAGAATTTCCCTTTTAGTTAGAAATCAAAATTTGTGTTCTTTGTCCTTTTTGTTACAAACGCATTACTCTCATAATAAAATAAAGCAATTTTTATATCGGGGTTTTTGAAATGTAGTGTTGTTTATACATTTCCCCGAATGGATTAAATCAATTTAGCTATTATTATTTATTTTGAGAGGGTAATTTAAAATTCGTATCAGCCTACTTCTAACACAAGTAGCTATTAATAAAATAATAACTGTCATTTCAATTTATGTTTATTACGCTAGTGTTTACATTAAATCAATTTAGCTATAATTATTTATTTTTGAGAGGGTAATTTAAAAAGTCGTTATCAACCTGTTTCTAGCTTATACAGCTATTAATAAAATAAAATAATCATTTCATTTCATGTTTATTACCCTTGAATGTTTACGTTAAAAACCTATTATTATTTCAAGCGGGTCATTATAATTCTAAAAATAGATTTATAATGTTGTTTTGCAGTCTAAGCGTCGCCTTTTTTTAAGTACGTTGAAGTCAAGGACAATTGGCGATGGTTTTCAATGTCAAATCGATTTAACGTTTGTAACGACTTTTTATATTCAAAATTTAGTATGAATATGTTAGAAGGACAAAGAAACAGTTTGGCATTCTTTTGGCTGGATTTCAACGGTGCCAATCTTTGGGGTTGCAATTTAACTTCTAGGAAGCTGCGAGATTTAGTTAAGCTTTACGATTTTGACATTGTTAGAGTAAGACGTTTTGGCTGTTTCGCTCCTCCTCTCCTCCCCGTCTCAATTTCCGTAAGAGATTGGTATGTTCATCTGTGCTTCAAAAAAGATGTAATTCATGCTTGAAGAAGATTGTTTTTTGTGAAGCTGTCAATAAATATCCAATTAACTTAACTCTGCCTGGTTACTTTTTCTGCAAAGGAAATTTTCTTTCTACAGCCTTTTTTGTGAACTTCTACACGGCCCGCACAGTCATGGATTTGGGATATTGCGGTGATGAAAATCTCCAGTATACCATATATTAACAATTTATTTAGAACCGTAAAGCAAAGCATGCAACAACTTATATACAACTGTTGCAAAGGTTTCATAATATATGTATTCCACATGTTTCTATTTCTTTCTCTCTCTCTCTCTCTCTCTCTCTTTTTTTTTTTTTTTTTTTTATGAATTTGACATTTTCTTCTTTTTTTTTTTTTTTTTTTTTTTTTTTTCTTTTCGTTTTTAATTAGTACGAGTGAAAGCTGAATTTGTCCTACATGACATTTCGCATACAGCAATTTTTTCAATTATGGAAAAAAAAATTAACACTATCAGAAAAATAATAAGACATGTACTCTCTAAAAGTCAGTTCATACTATTATTATTATTTTCCCAAATAGTAAAACAGTTCCATATATACTATTTCTACAGACAGAAATACAAAAGTATTGCTAGTAAATTTAAAATTCGTTGATACATAGCTTATCATATATATCATAATATTACAGAAAATCGGATTTCAAGTACTCAATCATACTTCTTTTACAAGAAAAACGTATTTCAAGGAAATTTCTCAGTATTACAAACAGAAATTTCTCAAATTTGTTCGTCGATCAATCAATTCTTTTTCACCACAATTCAATCTTTTTTCATTTGCATCCTCTGCCTATCTAATATTTTCCCCAGATGCTAACTCGATGAGGGATCATTCGTCCCAAAGAACCCTCTGCCTAATGAGAATGGATTCATCTCAAGGGAAGTCAACACTTCAAGTGCTTTTTCGTTGTGATGTAGGCCACAAGAAAGTCTGCAGTCCTGTTTCCCAAGGGTGAACAAAATGATGGAAAGACCGCGTCTTGAGAGTTGCAACTGGTGGCTGGAAAAGAGCTAATCTAAAGCGCTAAATGTCTTTAGAAAATAATGCGTCATAGTCTGTGTAAGAAGGAAAAAATTAACTCATAAGCACGAGTCTGAAACTTTTTTTTGAGAATGAATCGATTTCTTTAAGAGTTTTTCAATTTTTTATCGACAACCTCTTTTTATAATAACGTATTTATAATTGGAGAAGACTAGTAAGTTGTGGCCATCCCAAGATTTCTTCTGTAATTTCTTATACAAATTAAAGCAGTGCAAATTATTTATTAAAGTATTATTTTTTACTAGCAGGCTTTGCCCGCTTCGCTGGTCACTATATTTAAAAGAATTAAAAAAAAGAATCAATATTTTTTATACCGTTCTACAAATTAAAATTAAAAACAAATACATTGAAATTGCTTAAAAACTTCGCTTCGGGCCCTCGATGACTTCGGCAGAGACCTCTTCACCGCAACGTCTAGGTAATGAATAATTTAATTTAATTTATAGAAATGTCAATAATACAGTAAAAACTGCATTAGTCCTTTATTTTTATAATAAACAGAACGGAAAACGTATAATATTTCACATGGAGATATCTTATATAATTAGACCAATTAAAAAAAAATGCTTTTCCTTTTTTTCCCACTCGCATTACAAAAATATTTAAAATAAAATTGAGAAAAATTGTCCAAAAACATTGAAACAGCTTGGACCTCTTCGCGGAATTTGAAATTTGGCACTGAAGTAGCTCGGGCGTTTCTCGTCAAAATGTTTACTTATGCATTTGCTATACCCATATCAACTCATCGCCGAAATGACAACAGAATTGTAAATAATTATAAGATTTAAAAAAAAACTTTTTATATACCATGTTTTTAAATTTTCTGTTGAATCTTATAACTATAGAAGTACATTAGCACTTTGTCAATGTGTACAAAGTTTTAAAGTGATAATAACGTCAATTTTTGTGAGATGCATAATTTAATTTTTTACAATTTTTAATGTTCACGTTTAATTAAATGTATTTATTTTTATGTCAATAATAATAATAATAATAATAATAAACTCGTTTTTTTTTTTTTTTTTTTTTTTTTTGGGGGGGGGGGGCAACTATTAAATTATAACTAATACTTATTTTCATATTTTAATTAATTAAAAGAAAACTTTGCGACATAATATCTTTAATAACTTGATATAAATAATGTCCACACAAAAAATGAACAAATTTTAGGGATCTTTTAAAAAATATAACATCTAATGCAGTATCATTAAAAAAAAAAATTCATCAGTTTTTACTTAAAAAAATGACCAACTTTCATCACGAAAGTAGTTAAATCTACACCAATCAAAAATGGGAGTGGTCCACTCGGATGTGTTCCCGACAAAATTTTTGCTTTATTTATATAGAAAGTGAATGCAGACTAATTTCATATCAGAAAAGTATAACCCTGTTTCGAAAGAAAAACAATTTTGTACCCAATAAATATCTAACATAAATGCATTTTTTTCTACTTTTTATCATTAGTTTTATTAATATTAAAAATGAAAACAAAAAAAATGTTTCAAATTATTACAGATCACGCGCTCAACCCTTCGTTTTCAAGTTACTGGCGAGTTTCTTTTGAAAAATATTCATACTGAAAATATACAACACGTGGGAGAGATGTGAGAGTGATGCTCTTACACATACAAAAATTATTTTACAAAAAATTTAAAATAATTCTTATTATGTACATTTATACGAAATTTTATTCTATCTTTATTTATTAAAAATTATCATAAGCGGGACAACAGCACCACCTGTTGAACTATGTGCAGGAAAAGCGAATCTGCAGCAACATAGTTTTTCATCAAGATCCTCATACGTATCACGTTTTGCATAATTATACACTGTAGAAGCTGAGATATAATCCTCCGATAAGTAAGAGAAACTGCAGCATAGCAGTGTTCCCTGTTGGGTATAATATCCGAAATCAAATTTGCACCAATTTAAGTCAAGGTCCAATCAAATATAAGCTTATATTGAATTCCGTTCATTGGTTTGTTAGATACAATGTCCACAAAATTTTGATAACACATACACATACATTTTCTAAAAAATGGTTAAATCCTGTAAATCGGGGGGTTTCGGGTTTTTTTAATGTTTTATCGGCAGAGGAGCTAATATTTTCGTTTTGTGTTAGAAATGTTATTTATAATTTTATTAAAGACTAGCAAACTCAGGTGAAATTTTCAAAGTTTATTTCTTTTTTTTTTTTTTTTTTTTTTTTTTTTTTAGTTACCTTTAAAATTTGAAACTGATAAGTCTTATACAAATTTCACCATCCAATTAAAATTTTAATTCACCAGAAGCCAAACTATTATTAGATTTCATGGGATAAAACGCTAATGATGGTTAAACCAAATCATTTAAAGAAAAGTTTCAAAATAAAATTCATGTTTAACGACCCAGTTTTCATATTTCCCCAGGCAAGACAGCTTTAATAAAGGACCCCTATGGCGACTTTTTAAAATTTTTACCGCCATGTTGGCGAGATCCCTTTTACTTTATTTTTTTATTATTATTTATTCATTTTGGCATAATTTTTTTTTACGAGTAAAAACACTTAGTACCTATTGCGATTGTACTTTTTATTATTGCGTTTTTCAGTCAATTTATGAAAAGGTTCATATTTTGTTTATATCTTTAAAGTATTGCTGGGTTTAAAAGGACGCTTGCAAGGATTGTAAATATGCAACTTTGAAAAATAACTTTTTCTGTAAAATGATCTAATCAGACAAATGTCGTTATTAATTTCTTAATTTAATTTAATTTTATTATATTGCTGAACTGGGTCCGTGTGCTTAAATATTACTTATATATATTATTTTTTATCCTCGCGTATTTTATTGTCACTATCGTATCGTTTCTACAAAATATAATCGTAACTGGTCCACGTTAGAGAAATATTATATAGATTGCCCGGTATGTCCATTTTCTTTATTGTTATGTTACGATATTTTTAGCCCATGTATTCAAAAAGGTATCAACAATAAATATGTTTGCGCGTCAGGCATTGAAATTAATACAATTACAAACATCCAGTACTCAGTTTTCTTTTACGATATAATGTGAAAGCTGTGTAAAAAACGTTTTACATAGAATACGTCAAAATGACTGAGTGTAAAAAAAAAAAAAAGTTATAATATGTTCCAATGACGTCATTTTCACAAAACATTCAAATGAAGTATTATAGTCTTTGAAAATGACTAATTTCTTAATACCTTAATTAGTATAGTTCTATGCCCTTTTCGAGAATCTTTTCACATCACTTGGTTCAGTAATTATCAATTAACCAATGTTTCAGAAAAATAAAATAAAATAAACAGAATTCTCCGTAGCAATAATTTTAATATAAATAAAAGTCATTGTATATATGTGGGTATATCTTACATCTCCTCCCAAACCACTGGTCTGATTTAAACCAAACCAGACACCGTTACTGCTTATGACCCTAGTTGAAGGGCTGTGGATGTTTGAAATTTCTAGCGCATGCGCAACGGGAGGGGAACTCCCTTAAAAACCTTATTTTTGTATAACTTCATCAGTATTATTGTAGCTAGAAATTTCAAATTTGATACGTAAGTTACTTCTAATATATATACTCTCCCTAAGTAGAGGTTTATAAAAATTCGAAATTAAAAAGGGGCGAAATGATTAAAAAAGTTCTAAAATTACGCTTTCGTCAAAAATTTCTTCCTACGATCAAAACATTTTACACAGAATACATCAAAATGACTGAGTGTAAACAAAAAAAAAAAAAATTGTAATATGTTCCAATGACTTCACTTCACAAAACATCCAGTGTTATGAAAGTAGTCGATATTTTTACGTATCGAAAGTAATTTCTTAAAGACATAAGCAGGTTCTTATCGACGAATGCATTTTATTTAATGATTATTCAGCTCGTAGGAAGAGCCCGTAATATTATTTTTGTGAAAGTTGACGATATTTTAGCGTGTAGAAATTCATTCTTTAAGGCATAAGTAGGTTCTGGTCGACGAATGCACTTTATTTAATGAACACTCAGCCCGTAGACAGAGCTTGTAATAGTATTGATTTTTTTTTAAATAAATAAATAAAAATTAAAGTTTTCGGCATGTTAGCGTGTAGAAAGTAATTCTTAAAGACACGACACAAGCAGGTTCTAGTCGACGAATGCGCTTTATTTAATGAATATTTAGCGCTTGAACCGAGTCTGTAATGTTATTGTTATAAAAGTTAGTGACATTTTTATGTGCAGGAACTAGTTCTTAAAGAGATAAGCAGGTTATAGTCCACGAACGCACTTCATTGAATGAATATTCAGCTCGTAGATAGAACCTGTAATGATATTGATAAAAAACATTGTCGTCAGTTTAGCGTGCAGAAAGTAATTCTTAAGGAAATAAGTAGGTTCTAGTCGATGAATGCACTTTATTTAATTAATATTCACTAAACAGTTGAATAAATCTCTTTTTTGTACTACAAAAATTAATATTCTTTAAACAATCCAATAAATCCATTTTTAAAACAGAAATCAAATAAACATTGTTAAATACACTACAGAGCAGAAACTTCGCTAAATCAGGAACAATCGAATATTTCGAAGTCTGAATGGAATTTCAAATCATCGCGATCCCTATCACAGGGGTTTATGGAATTTTCTAGGTAGTTCTGTGCTAGAAAGCAATGAATCATTACAAAAAATTCCAGAACTCTACTCCTATAAAGTAAGAGTTTTCAAATTTTGTGAGTCCCTTACTACCATTTTTTGGCACATATGAATGCCTAATTTAACGCTAAGTCAAAGCCCCCCCCCCCCTTCGTGAAACGAAAAAACTTTCATCTGTTTCCATTTTTACTGTAATGCCGTATAGAAAGTAACACGTGAAGATATAGGCAATTTCTAATCTACAATCATCAACAATCACTCTTCTTTTTTTATAATCTTGTGAGTCATTTATAAAACTTTCGAAGAATTTAGTTCTGCTTTATAAACCAATGGTTTTTTTTTTTTTTTTCGGAATATTCCAGAACTCTGTTCTTATTGAAATTAGAGCTTCCAAACTTTGGCAACCGTAAACTGCAAATTTTCCCCATATTCGACGCCGAATCACGAATTTCGATGCCAAGAAAAATCTACGCTGGTTACTAATCTGCGGCTTGGTGTTATTAGCGATAAAATTTTCGGCAATGTAAAATGTCTTCTTTTGAAAGCCATACATGTAGCATAGCCAATTTGCGTACAAGTGGGACTCACAAAATATTTTAGATACATAATTAACTAAGCGGTATTTCTTAAAGCTATATTTCAACATCTGATGCTGCGATAAACATTGCGAAATTGACATAATTTTTTGATACGATAATGAATATTTCTTTTGTGTTCTTTACACTTTTTAATATTGTTGAAAATTATGACATCGTTTATGTGATGTAATATGTAATTATGAGGAGACAGTATTTTGTAATCTAATGCCACCGCATGCTTTTTCTTTTTGTTTTAACCCGTTAACGCTTTGCGTCCTATTTATAGGTTGGTTGGTTGGTTGGGTTTAACGTCGCACTAGTGCTGCGTAGATGGGCAATTGGCGACGGTCTGGGACACACTCCTAGAGGTGGTCCGGACACATGCCATCACAATTTTGATCCTCCACGGAAGGGATGGCTCTCCCGTTTCGGTGACCCCCAGAGGTATTATTTTTGATGGGAACATGGAGGACATTGCGGCCACGATAGATTTTACGTGCACCAGCCACCATTAGTGTACACGACGGTCTTTGGCCGGCTCGAGTACCCAACCCGCAATCTTCCAATTACGAGGCCGGCGCTCTACCGACTGGGCTACCGCGGCCCCCTATTTATAGGACAGTTTTATTTTATAAAATTCACACAGAAAAAACACATTTATTGCAAACTTCTAGAAACGCCCATCGTCCTATTATATATAAGACACTAATTATCTCAAGATGTAACGATGGTATTGGAATAAAATCTCTAGGTTAGCTTAATATTAATATTGATGTCTTAAACATAATTTAAAATAATTTTGCTTATTTTTATGCTTTAAATTAAGCTGAGCATTAAAAGGTTTTAATTTTAAAGGCCCTGATAAAGCCAGTAAACAAGAATTCTGTTTTTTGACATGAATATAAATGCCTAAATCATCCGATGCATAAAATATACAATGCCCTACCGAAAATTTTCAGTGTGGTTGTACATTTGCAAATAAGGTAAAAATATTTCTTAAATTCTGATGAGATTCTGATGAGTAATAAGAGGTTACTAGATTCCTTAAAAAAAACTTTCTGGGTGTTTACCATGCGTAATCTAGCGTTCCCAACAGTTTATTTTTGATGCTTTAATAAATTATTATACGCAAGATGTTATTTACCTAACTGTTTTTTATGAAAAGACATTTAATTTTTATGTACTAATATTAGTCCACTGTTCTTCGAATATAACTGTAAAATCATAGCTGCGTGTAGAAATTTTATTTATTTTTACCATTTTATTGACTTTTTTCCCTCTAATATGTCTTTTTTGTGAACCAAATTTCCTCTCGTTGAAGCCGCAACTAAACTCTTTACATGATTTCTAGAACATAACAAATATAGATAGAGGGACGCCATATTTACTTACGCCAGAAAAAAAGCTCCAACTGTACTATTTAAAAGGAAGTCATTATATCGCTTCGGAAGTAAATTATGAAGAATTATTTGAAAATAAAAAAAGCCAAAAGAAAGTAAATTCAGAATCTCTTGAAGTAAAGAATAATCTGTATATTTACACTGCTGTTGAAAAATGGCTAACCAAGATAAGTAGAATTTTTACCACTTATAAAGTTTTATCTTACTTATAAAAAAAACATTGAATAAATTGTGACTTTTAAAATATGAAATGAATTTTAATCTTCAGTATACACATTGTACTTTTCTATTTGTTCATAAAAACTGAAATTTATTTTCATATAAAATGTATATTTTAATCCATGCATCTTTTGTTACAATTATCGCTTTTCAAGGTAAGTAAAAACACATTTATAGGAGAGGTTATTTAATTGTTTTAATTGAACAAAACTTAAAAAAATACATATAACAAAATTTTCTCATTAAAAAATGAGAAGGCGGAAGAAATATATGGTGAATATTTGAATAAATAAGACAAAAGTTTCGTTGTTTTGTCCTCTCTATTTAACTGTAAATACTCTTGATTAAACCTTTCTATCGTTGTTGATTTTAAACTAAATACTTTTTCATATAATTTCATTTGAATGAATATATCAAATGGTTCAGTTTTGAAACATTCTGAGATTTTTATTTATTTATTATTTATTTTTATATATGTTTGAATTATATTACTGCATGTAAAATAATAACTTTCAGAACTAAAACTGGAGATAGAGATAAGTACTCAGTCAAAACTCATATAAACATGAATTTTTATTCATTTGTTTATTTTCCCATTAAATACTATTTATGGTAAATTCTTTTTAATGAAATTTAAGATCGAAATATAGATATATAAAAATTAATAATATACACTGGTTCTCATAATTATAGGAATAACAGATAGTTTACTATAACTAAATAGTAAAAACTGTTATTAAAGTAAATATATTTTTATTAATTAAAATAACAATATTTATAAACTTTGATCATTTTTCTATTTCAAATATAAAAGAACAATCAGTTAACTTTTTGCATGCTTTCATAATTATAAAGACAATTCGGTAATTTGTCATTTTTATATAGTTAATCTTTGAATAAATATTTTGTAGGTGTTCTCACATAGTGAGAAAATCAACAAATTATGTCTAGCATACATTTAAAAAGTTTTTTTTTTTTTTTTTTTTTTTTTTTTCATATATTACGAATTTCAGAATAAAAGCTATCGCATCCTGTAAAAATATTTTTTTCAAGCTCTTAATTATTATTCTCAAGCACAAAATAATTTCTTTTGTCATCGATTTGCATGTACTTTAACCCTCTCATGCATGCATTATTTTATAATTGTCAAAAAAAAAAAAAAAAAAAAAATACTTGCAGTTTGCCTCAAAATGAGTCAGAATAAAGGTGAACATTTAAATTTTGAAAAAAAAAAATTAATTTTTTATTGAAGTCTTCAAAACATTCTGGGCATAAATTAACGTTACATCGACAACAAGTATATCTTGTTTTACTTTTGCAAAGTTCATTTTTACATTTTAATGCAAATTTACCATCGGACTTCTTTGGATAGTGTTTTCCGTCATCAACAACCTCAAATGAGGCTTGCATGCAGTCAAAGCTGTTAGATACCATAACTGCATGATAACCTCATTTGAGGTTCTCAATAAAAATAGCTTTATTTTAGCTAATAAATTCTTAATAACTCATAAGTTTTTGTTCATTATAGTAAAAATAATGTAGAAAACAGGAAATATTTTTATTTACTTGATATTTGCAAATAAAGTGCAGAAATGGTCTTTATAAATCGGTTGTTCTGTGACTTCTAATGCTGGTACAAAATAGCTTAGCTACTTTTAAGTGATCAGAATAAACTGCATAGCTAGTGTTGCCATCTTTTGCTGCATTTTACAAGCTTTCCTTGTTACCATAGTGGAATACAGTACAATTGAGAATCCAGATTATTTGAAATACCATTTATTTCGTGGGTTTTTCCTAGTAGCCTCATATGAGGTTTCCATGCATGAGAGGGTTAAGATAACAATTTTTTATAATTTTTAATTTTCGTTTAATTTTCGGGAATTATATTGCTAGGCACACTCAGATTTTTTTGTTGTTGTTGTTAAATCAACAAAATTTGGTGATCACAACAAAAATTTTTGTTTAAATGTATTCCAATAGAAATATTGGTTTTATTAACCAAATAAGTTTTGTTGCAATTCTACAAAAAAAAAAAAAAAAAAAAAATGTTATTTTTACAAAAAAATTGTTTCTTACTTACAAATACACAAAACTTAATGTAAAGTTAAACAAAAAAAATTGTTAATATTATCAAATACAAAGAAATTTCGTTGAAATTTCGAAGATTTGTTAACAATATTGTGTTGTCGTAACAAAATTCATTGTTACTTCTAATGAAAATATAGTTTAAAACAACAAAACAACCTCAACAAAACTCATTTTGTAGTCGTTTAATGAAATCATCTTTCTATATGTAAAAATATTAAAGTTCCTATTTTCAAACTATTTTTTTACTGATCTAAAAGTGAAGCAAAAAGCTCTACTTTCTTAAAAATTAAAATAATTATCCTCTAAAAGTGAAAATGCTAAATGTTGCACATTTGCCATGCAGACATTCTCTCGATATTCATTTCTCTGTATATAAAAATATTAAATTTTCTATTTTCAAGTTTTTTTTTTTTTTTTTTCTCATCTAGAAGTAAAACAAAAAACTCTACCTTCTTGAAAATAATAAAATAATTAACCTATAAAGTGAACAATATGCTAAACGTTGCACATTTACGATTTGTAGACGTTCTCTCCATGTTCATACTAGTCGGCACATACCCAGAGAAAGGATTTGATTACAACTACAAAATGTCTTTTGTTAAGGTTATTTTGTTGTTTCAAAGAAAATTTTCATTAAAAATAAGAAATCAGTTTTTTTCTTTTCTTTTTTTCCTTTTTTTTTTTTTACGACAACACAAAATGTATTGTTAACAAATTTACAAAATTTCAACAAAATGTCTGTATTTGCTTATATTAGCAAAACATGTTGTTTAATTGCATATTAACTTCCATATACCTGTAAGTAAAAAAAAAAAAAAAAATTAGAATTGCAGCAAAAATTATTTTGTTAACCTAAACAAAGTTTCTACTGGAAAGCATTAAAACAGAAAATTTCTGTGCACATCAAACTTTTGTTGAGTCAAAACTTTTCACAGAGTACTAAAACCTTTTGTTCAATATCTGAAAGTGCTCCCAGAATATCAAAGATGCCCAATTGAAAAGCTTGCATTATCTAATATTTTTTACTATCCAAAGGTTGCGCAAAAAAACAGTTAAAACCATTTGGTCAAACAAGAATAAAAAATTCTTATCCAAAAATGTAATATTTTATCAGTTCACAGTCTCTAATTCACCTTTGCACTGTTACGTTTCGTATCATTTTATCTTTTCGGTTGCTGCTGTTTTTTTTTCCTTAATTTCAAAATATTTTGTGAAAAATCAATTATTTATTACACGTGTGAGTGTTGAAAAAGAAATCTTTTCATCAAAGCTACGGGTATTTTTAGTAGCAGACATTTTTAACAAAGCAGTAAGACAGATAGGAGACGCTTCTCTATAAGACAACTTTGATTTTGCATGAGATCTCTTTTCTACCTACAATCGCATTTTCACATTTTATATTTTAGTCTTAAACCTTCAAATTTTATTAACTGTAATAGATGATGAATTGACATTGCCTCTCCATTTATACTACACTTTCAGATTACAGCTCATGTCACTTCTTTACAGTTCTTGTCTTCTCATGTCAGAGTAATATATCCTGATAACTTAGTACATAGAGCAGCGATCTCTGGGAGCAATAACTGCACTTATCTGCCTAGGCACTGAATCGAACAGAGATTGTGTGACATATTCGGGTACATCACTTCATGGAGCTTCAACACGATGCCACAGTTCATCGACCGTAGTTACTGGTGAATGGTGACGTGCCAGTCGCTTTTCAACGATTAAGCGACTGGATGAAAGCAACGGTGAAAACTGTCATTTTCATTGGTGCGAGACCAGGAGAAAGTGCTGGCTAAAGCAACAGTCGGACACATTCTGTATCAAGAAAGGTCCGGACAATACAGAAAACTTGCGGTCGTGCATTGTCTTGCTTAAATTTTGCTCTACGCAAGCCTCGAATATAGGGCAGGATGGATGGATGGATAATGGTTTTTTGTGGCGCATGGTCCAAATTAGGACATTCTGCACCAACCGTTATTAATTAAGGCAACTAAGTTAAAATAGTAAAAAGCATCTGGATGGGAGGGCTCCCATACAGATTGTCAAGAAAATGGTCACTTTAGAATGGTCAGTTCAGAAAAGGTTAAGACAAGAATGAAATACAAATAAATAAAAGTTAGATTTGACTGTAAAAGCCTGAGAATTTTAAAAAGTTAATTAGTTCAGTGTGTGGGTTTTTTTCCAAAAGGATCATGAGATTAGGTAAGGAAGTTCCAAAGTAATGGCGATACAAATGACGGAGGCAAGGGCAGTTCGTCAGAATGTGGCGTATGGTAAGCTGGCTGAAATAACATTTGGGACAAGAAGGTTCATGTTCTGCAAGAAGTAAATGCTTGTGTGTCAATCTTGAATGCCCAATTCTAAGTCTGGTAATTATAACATCATATTTCCGTGGTGTAAAAGTCGGCCAGATTTGACCAATATTTGATTTAATTTCTCGTAATTCCCACTCTCGTTGCCATATATTTCTTAGAAAACTTCTTAGGGTATGTTTTACATCTTTATAAGGAACTGGACAATTAAGAGGAGTCAAAGCCTGTTTTGCTGCCTTATCTGCCTCTTCATTTCCCTTAATACCAACATGGCTAGGAACCCAGCAAAATAAAATGTTATATCCCTTTCTTAAAAGGTCATTATGAATTTAAAAACAGAAGTAAAAGAAGGTGAGCAAGAGCTAGATTTCAAGGAATCCAACACACTCTTTGAGTCAGTGTAGATAATGAATTTTTTATGACTATGAGATGAAATGAATTTGAGAGCAATTTCAACAGCACAGAACTCAGCAGAAAAAATGGAAAATGAGCTAGGGAGACGATAGCTATAAACAGTATTATTTGAGACAACACCATAGCCAAAAAGATGATCTGCCTTTGAGCCATCTGTGTAAATATCAATATAGTCCCTATATGTGCAGCGATGAGATGTGAAAAGTGTCTGAAATACAGATGCATCAGTACATGATTTGTCCAAACCTTTAAAAAGGTGTATGCAAGTGATACTATCCGAGTTCCAAGGAGTCCTATAGCAAAACGAGCAAGGGCGAATATTGGTATCGCTATGAGATGTGCATGAAACAATGTTTTTAATTCTCAGTCCAAAATGAGGAATGCATGAGGGGCGACTCTGAAAGAGTTGATGATCTATGCTGCCTCTATAAGGATGAAGCGGATGATGAGAGTGTGAAAGGATGCGGTAATACAACTCCAAAGAACGTTGTTGTCTGATATGAGATAAAGGAGGTTCCACACAGTCAGCATATAAGCTGAAAACAGGAGAGGTGCGAAATGCACCAGAACAAATTCGCAGAGCAGTATTGTGCACTGTGTCCAGTTTTTTCAGATAAGAGGTGCAAGTAGAGCCATAAACCTGACAAGCATAATCTATTTCGGAACGGATCAGAGCTCGATAAATTTTAAGCAAAGACATACGACCAGCACCCCAAGAAGTGTTCGAAAGCACTTTTAAAATATTTAATGTCTTATCACATTTTGTCCGTCTTACACGGAAGCGTCTTACTTTTAGAAAATTTTGAATAAAAATAGGAAGGTTTCCTCGAAAGTCTAAATTAAAGAGATCTTGTAAAATACCATAACGCCAGGTTTTGTCATAAGTTTTTTCAATATCAAAAAATACTGATACCAGGAGGCTACGTTTAATAATAGAATTGCGAATATTGGTCTCCAGAAAAAGGATGTTGTCAATTGTCGAACGGCCTTTTCGAAACCCACTTTGCCATGGAGAAATTAACTTTTCTTTCTCGAGAATGAAAATAAGACGATTATTGACCACTTTCTCTAGCAGTTTGCACAGGCAGCTTGTCAAAGCGATTGGCCGATAGTTTTTTGGATCAGAAGCATCCTTACCAGCTTTGGGGAACGGAATAACGATAACATCATGCCATGCAGTAGGAAAAACATGCTCAGACCAGATTATATTATAAAGTTTAAGCAGGTTTTTAAAGGAATATTTTTATAAATGATTAATCATGGGGTAGGTAATGCCATCAGGCCCAGGAGCAGAGTTACGAGTACTCTTCAGACTATTGGTTAATTCGTTTTCAGAAAAAGGCCTATTGTAATCTTCGGATGAGTTAAAATTAAAGTTGATAGTAGAACGTTCAACTTTATGTTTGTATGACAGAAATGATTCAGAATAGGAATTTGAATTTGAGGTGCTTGATAAAGTACTAGCAATGGTATCTGCAATATTTTTGGTTGAGGTAATGGTCTGATTATTAATTTTTAGAAAAGTGATACAGCTATTTGATTGGATACCCATAGTTTTTTTTACACGTTGCCGTAACTGCTTGCTGCTAATATTTGAAGTTATACTGGATACATATCTGATCCATGATTCTCTCTGAGACTTTCTCCGAATTTTACGTGCATTGGCCCTCGATTGCTTGAATGCTATGTAATTCGATGTGATCGGATATCTGCGAAATATCCCCCATGCTTTTTGTTGAAGCTTTTTAGATATTTTGCAATCCTCATTCCACCACGGTTTTGAGTGTTTATTAGGATGACCAGAAGATTTAGGAATAGATAGATTTGCTGAACTAATAATGATATTGGTGACTTCACTCACTTCCTTATTAATGTCACCCTGAATTTTATCACTTGTGATTGTTGCATTTAAAGAAAAAAGCAGCCCAGTCAGCTTTGTCATAAATAAAATGAGGATTACGAAGAAGAGTTTGATTAAAATCATAAAAAGATAAAAACAATGGGAAGTGGTCACTATTGTGTAAGTCACTGCTAACAAAGAAATTAAAATATGGGTACCGAATAGGTGAGCTGAGGGCAAGGTCTATTGCGTGGAATGTTCTAGTAGGTTCATGGAAATAAGTATTGTCTCCGTTATTTAAGATGCACAAACAGTTGTCTGTAATAAATTCTTCAATAATTTTTCTACGAATATTAAGGTGGGTCTGGAATTCCCCATTTGGTAGCCGCATACTGGGTTATCACTTAGAAGGATGGTATGTGGTACCATTGGATACATGCCTCGATCCCCTCTTGTTCTCATTTCCAGCATTCTGAATGGCGTGCACTAACTTTCTGACGAATTAAGGCCCATCGCTCTGCTCTGTATTCGAGGCCTCCGTAGTGCAACATTTAAGCAGGGCAATGGATAATCGCAAGTTGTCCGTATTATTCGGACCTTCCTTGATACAGAATATGTTCGACTGTTGTTCCAGTCAGCGCGTTCTCCTGATCTCGCACCAATGAAAATGACTGTTTAATCGTTGAAAAGTGACTAGCACGTCCCTATTCAACAGCAACTTCACTCGATGAACGGTGGCATCGTGATGAAGCTTCAAGAAGTGCTGTACCCGAATATGTCATCAAATCACTGTTCGATTCAATGCCTAGGTAGATAAGTGCAGTTATTGCTCCTAGTGGTCGCTACTTTATGTACTAATTTCTCAGGATATATTACTTCAAATTTCCTGAAAATGTAATCAGTTATTCTTCCTACTAAAATGCCCAATAAATATCATTCTGATCCTTCTTGGTGTTGTATTTTGGATGGCCAGCAGAATAATTATGAACATCTAAAAAATTGCGGAAGAAATATTTTGCATTAATTTTGTAATTATATTTTTTAAAAAGTAATTATTTAGGTTTTTGAAATAGGTACATCAGATGAAGTATTTTCACATTTTTTTTCTTAAAAAATTCAAGTCTCTTTTAAAATATGAAAATGAGTTATACGATAGATTTTAATCTAGGTTTCCGCTTTACTCTTTTTTTTTTTTTTTTTTTTTTTTTTAAGTCTCATTAGATTGAAACCTACGAGTTAAGATCTATTTGATCCACTACAAATATCCATGCATGAACCACGACTCGAATTTTCCCCTGTCTGGCAAATAAATGACAGAAGTGTGTAGTATCTGATGAAAATTTCTCCTACAGTATATCGCTGCTGTTGCAAATTGTGAATTCAAAAGTATAATTTCTAATAACCATGTGTTGATAAAAGGGATTTTTTTCCATAATTCAAGATCAATGAACATGATAAATAATATTCTATCATATTCAAGTTTGAATTGCCCTTGTTATACATAGTTTTCGCACGGCAAGGAGAAGAAGAAGAAAAAGAATGACAATTTCACAAATATATTATGTTCTCATCGTTTCAGTTCGAATCATCTCTTCAGTTCGAATCATCTCTTCAGTTCAAATATAAATAAAATCTGGAGTGACATCGCTCGATTTTTCGAATATTTAGTAAAAAACCGGCGTTTTAACAAATCTGAATCGGTGAATAATTCAGTAAATAAACAAAAGTGTTAAGTATATTAGCATAATTGAGTATTATATTATTAAAGTTCATATAAGTTCGTACAGTGAACCATAATATATACGAATTAATTTGCTTTTCTCTGTAAATAAACTATATATGCAGTGCAAATATTTTCTGTAGGACCATAGTGTAGAAAAAATCTAAAACATAGTCAGAAGAATTGCCTATATCTGTCCATTTTTCACATCTGTCACAAATCACTGCCAATTACTTTTAAATATTTTATTTTTTAAGCATTATTAATCAACGAAAATTATTTTTTGGATAATAGTATTTGTGCAGTAAATATACTATGTGATAAATATACAATTTATAGAAAATATGCGAGGCTATCTACAATTAGTTGAATAAATTCTTTTCTGTTGGATGTAATTGATGGAATGCTTTACTAAAATATATCATATCCGAGAAGACTACCAATATAGAAAAACTTTCATCTTCGTACCAAAGTTCAAATGTGAATGTAGAGCTGCTAACAAAAGTTCCTTCTGTGAAATGTACCGTTAAAAAAGAGTAATGTACATTATAATATATTTAAAATACAAACTTGTACATTTCCTCTGCATATTCAAAAAATATTCCTTTTGTTATGCTACACTGTACAACGAAATTAAACTTTTTTTTTCTGTCACTTATATGAAAGTATGTTATTCTGTATAAACAAAAGGTGCTTGATTTATATATCAAAACCAAAATGGTTCATCACCTACTATTTTTATAGGAGACACACTTTTCGTATATAAACATATTGGTTACAGAAAAATGTATCAGCGACTTGATTATAAAAAACGCAAACACATTTTTTTTTTCTTTTTCCTCTTGAAGCATCTATTGGTATGTCCCTGATAGTAGACCAGCAATATTCAGCTAGAATACTTCCATTCCATTGCCCACTGAAACACTTTTTAAACATAGAGATATCCTGGTGAAACCTTTCCCCATGCTCATCATTAATTGCGCCAAGGTTTTGAAGAAAGAAGTTCAGATGTGAGTAAAAAAAGTGTAGTTTTGATGACATTTTACAACCTATAAGACGAAAGCATTTCATCATACGTAAAAAGCTAAAATGCAATTTCGGGGAAAATGGTGGGTAATAAAAAAATAATTACAAATTCGTTATTTTCACCAAAAAATATAAAAGAAACACATAGTTTCAACTAAACGACATTTTTCATGCTTTACAGTGCTAATGTAATTTGGTAAGACATTCAATTTAAAGCTGGTATTTAGTGACATTTTTACAAAAATTTCACAACATAGAATTGTAATAACAGCGAAAGCATACCGTTTCATTATTGTATAACATATATAATTAGTTATTCCACGACTGAACACTTTTAGAAAATTGTTTAATAGTCTTAAAAAGACATAAAATCATTCCTCATACACTTCTGCTTACCTCTAGGCATTATGAAGGGCCGTGCCTAATTATTTCGATCCGAAACAATTCATGTGTACATTTTTACAACTTTTGTTGTTTGCTGGCAAAATTTTCATGTTTTATTTTAACACACTATTTCGTTGAATTTTGCTGCAATACATTTAACTACGTTGTATTTTTGCAGTTTTACTTCCTTTTACTCATATATGGTAAAGAAAGTATCTTCTGGTGTCAAATTTTCGTAATTCAGTTTTTGATATAACTACATGCTTTGGGAACCTCTGAAATAGGAAAAACAAACTCGATAATCTAAATCTATATCATATGGAGATGTTATATGAAACATTTTATCCAAACAAAAAAAAAAATATTCGTGTACAGGTAGTAATAGGCGGCTTAATAGAAAATTAAAACGTCTAGAATGTTGACAGCTGTTTCGGTAGCTTTTAGTGTATCATTTTCAGTGCAACATGCACTAAAGAAGATACGCTAAATGCTATCGAAACAGCTGTCTGCTTTCCAATTTTTTTTTCTCTCTCTCTCTTTGGCGTTCTAGACGATGTAGTTTTCCTTGTTTTAATCGTGTAAAGGTACTTAAAAAACACTCAAATACATTACGTCGAAGAGCAAACTTTCTTATCGATACAGCTCATCTTTTAACTGCACTATACAAAATTGAATGAACGTATATTTTTTACACAAAAGTGTGTTTTATATAGAATACCCTTAAGAGACCACTCACAAGAATTCCGATCAGGGGTGCAAGAGTTTCCGTCTCAAGACGGAACACTGTCCCCAGTATTCTTTATCAATATTTTCTCTCTTATTTGTGCTGTCATTTATTGTAATTGAGTATGCCGAAAATATTATAAATGTACTGATGTGAGTGTTCTTGAGACAGAAAATCTTGCACCCCTGATTCCGATATATCTCATTCGTTTCAAAATGTGCGTTTTACGTTTTTCTTAATATTCTTAATTAAATACATTATACAATATATATATATATATATATATATATATATATATATCTTACACTTTAAACGGTAATAATATGCATTTGCATTAATACAGTGTAAAGAAAAGTAGTGTGAGTGCCCTACTAGATTTCTTTTATTTAAAATTGTATAACAAGCTATAGTTTCTTCTCAAATTGCCATGAAATTTATGACTTTTTTCTTTTTACTTTCTTTTGTATATATGAGAATTTTTTATCTCTGGTTTTAGATAGATTAAAATGTCTTGAGATGTCTCGAACACGATTTGACCATTTTTAGAAAATTTCTGTCTTTGCGTGTGTGCATAAAAAAATTTTTAGACGCTGTATCTCACAAACCAGTGGACTAAATTTAACCAAATTCGATATTTAGTTAGACCTTGACCAAAATTGCGCTGATTATATTTTGTGATCTATCGCTCAGTAAATAGCGCTGTCATTCCATCTTTTCAAAATATTTAATATGACAGTTTAGAACAAAATTTCGTACATAATGAGAATTATTTTTATTTTTTCAATGTGAAATTTAAAATGAAATGTATTTCTAATAGTAATAGTCAGCCAAAAAATAAATAAATGAATAAATAAATAAATTGCATATGTAGGGTCATCGCATATACTCTGGGGTCAGTATCCCCGAGGGGTGATTATAAATTTTCAATATGCGTATCTTTCAAAAGAACAATATGCGTATCGTTAAACTATCACAGATCTATGGTTAAACCACAGATCTGTGATAATTTGAAACACGTTTGTCAGTAGTTTTCAATTTAAAAAAATAAAATCTTCAGGTGTCCGCACAAAATTGAATAAAAAACAAAATATATAATAAAACACAAACTTTTTTTCTTTGAGAGATGAGAATCATGATTGGCTCTATATTTTATTTTAATAAGTTATTATAACACTTATTGAATTTCGAACTCTTTCTGCTCTTACTCTAATAGCAACCCTTACTTTAGAACACTTACTGCCATCTATTAACCTTTCTGGAAACTGGCCAGAAATTCGAAGAAGAAAATCATATTAGAGACTGATACAACGGTTTTAATTTTCTGTTTGTAAGCCATTATCTACTGCAGATATCAGTAAAAAGTTTTACCTAAACTATTTCATGATTCCAAATAACTTGTATAATAAATGACATCCAAAAAAAAAAATTAATTATTCCAAATAAAAAGACGTATTTATGACATCAAGCACAGCTATTTTTTGGTAACAGGTGAAAAAACTGATTTAAAAAAATAATTTAAATTTTATTTAATATTAGCCGGAATATTCAGTAAATCCTAATCTTCCCTAAAAGAAAAAGTGATATAATATGAATAAAAGTTTCCCATTTCATTTCTCTCGCCCCTTAAGGTATTTCAGAAACTTTTTAAAGACGTAGTAAATGTAAACTTAAAGATTTTTCAAAGCAGATATGAAGTTTCTAGCTCGAGTGTTTTCCATATTATACGAGAAACTCCCCTAATTTCCGTCATTTTACACTTCTCCATTTAATAAATTTGAATCAGTTTTAATAGCGTAGTGAATCCGAACTTGAATGAGGAATTTTTAAACCAAACATTCAGTTTCTGGCTGAAGAGATTCCGAAAAAAACACAGCGGAATCCCTCATGATTGAGGATATTAAAAATAATATAAAAAGTACGAAAGTTTTGAAACAATGTTTAGAAAATACATCTTATGCTGTATTTGGATAAGTTGAAATTAGGCAAATTTGGAAAAAAATATCATGATTAATATCCAGCCTGAAATTCTATTAAAAGTATACAATACATCACATGTTTTAAAGTCCAAACAGCTCCAAGAAATTAAAAATAACATCATGATCGTTTAACTCCCATTTTATAACCACGTGTCTAATTTATTTATTTACATTATTATAGTTTCTCGCAACGTGGCTGAATTCTACATACAGCCGGTAACAAAAGTGCCCGAACACTAGCAAAAATTCCTATATAAAAAAAGTAGAGTTAATACTGTTTTGTTAAACAAATCCTTGTCGAATCATGTTCTTACACTGACTAAGAACAGGATTCGACAAGGATTTATTTAACAAAACCGTATGAAGTGTAATTTTTTTTTTTTACATAGAAATTTTTGCTAGTGTTCGGTCACTTTTGTTACCAACTGTACTTAATTTGTTATTATTTCCCCTGATTTATTAAAATTCCCCATAGCAACAGAAACAATTCATCATAAAAATAGAAATTGTTCAGTTTTATTCATTTTTTTTTCCTTTCTTTTTTTAATTGATAAAAAAAAATTGGAAAAAAATTTGGTTATTCATGCTTTGTCTTCTGCGATGATAATAAATGCATTATACACTAAACTGAAATATTTTTTTTAAATAAATTATCTTTGTATATGAACCAATAAAATTTACATATTTAATTTAATATTTGAATCAACAAACGAATTTTCCAAATCCATGCAAAACATGGATAAAATTTTATTTTATTTTTTCTAAATGTTGTAATTGTGATGAAATTTCTTCCATTAAATTATCTTTTTCATTATTTTATTCATTTGAAATGCACATACGGAAACCATGGATAAATTTTTACTTTCTTTATTCGAATACATTGTTGTAGCTATGACATCCATTTCAAGTGTTACACTCAGGAAACCAAGGATTTATTATTAAGAGATAATAATAATAATAATAATAATAATACAGTCCGAAAATATATTAATTCATTGCTTTTAAATATAATATTTTTATTGTAGCTAAAATTCCAGTATTTGTGGAATTGTGCCCTTCTAATATTTTATAATATTACCATATTCCTTGCAGTAGAATAAATTTAGGAACATAATCATAAGCGTCCTCCATTTTAATTTCAGACGAAAAAGTCTATTAATTCTGTTTGAAAAAAAGTTTTCTTTCACAATATGTCTGGCTTCTTTGCACTGTTTTAACAGATTCATCAGGGTTGTTTTTTTTTTTTTTTTTAACACGCTTTTATTAGCTTTACCTGTATGTATGTATGTTTGTAACCGCTCTGGGAGCAAACAGAAAATCTATATTGTAAAAAAAAGACTTTCCCTACGTGAGCGCTGTGGCTGTGAGGTAAAGTTCCGGGCTATGAACCTAAAGGTCTAACGTTCGAGCCCAGTCAGGAGAGATTTTTTAAAAATGGTTTTTGTTTAATTCTAAATTATTTAATTAAACATTTAAGTGTATGTAAATAATATGGTGTGTCACTCACGCGATTTTCTCTTACCCTGCATTTTAATGCTAAGATAGATATTTTGCGCTTTTCAGTTCACATTTCTATAAAAGCGTGTTCTTTAATTTTTTAAAAGTATCATTTTATTCCCATTAAACTATGATTCAAATCGAATTATGTTTCAAGAGTCTTTTATTTATTAATATGTGTTGGTTCGTTAATTTCAGCTACACTGACCGTTTGAATTTTCAACTTCATTGAAATCTTTTGCTATATTGTTTTTATTTTTAATCTTGTTCAAAATATCCAACTGAGTTACTATTTACGAGGTCTCGTTTAAAAATGGTTTTTGATAAAACCCAGTTTTAATTAATTATATGCTACAAAGTGTGTGTAATAAAAGGGATATGTTTCAGAAATAAAGTTTTAAAAAAATTGTATATCACGAAGAAAAATATTCTTTAAATAGAGAACGCATTTCGTAATTTGAAGGTTATTTTACAAGAAATTTCTTACGATAATCTTGCTTGGTTCATAAAACAGAGAAATTCGCAAAGTAAGGGTTCATTAAATAGAGACCCGACTGTATATTATATCTTACCAAGCGGTGAAAAAAAAAAAAAAAGAGCAAAGATAATATTTATAGGGAGATAATTTATAAACGATAAAGTCTGTACGGATACAAGAAAAGAAATTACCTCAATTTTTCTCACTTATTTCATTACTAAATTACAGCAATAAATTACTGACTAATTAATGACCCACCTAATTATAGTGACTTGCGGTAGCCATCTTTTAATAACGAACTTAGAACATGACCGGAAATGACCGAACTAATACAACTTCTTTTGCATCAATTTTTATTCAGGCAATCCGAATATCTTTATGAACAGTTATATTTAACGCAGTTTTTATTGAAATTTATAGTTTTTAAAAATGAAATATTTCTTAACAGTCATTGTGCGAATTACAGTCAAATTATTTGGAAATATTATTATTTATTTATTCTTCAAAAATTGTTAAAATACACCAGAAAATATGCGAAGTTTCTTCTATAATTATTTTATGTTAATGTAGGTTAAGAGAAAATAATGTAAATGCCACGCCAGATTTATATATACAGGGTGATCGGTTTAAAGTGTACCCGTTGGTTCTTCTTATTTCCCTTAAATCTGACGGATGTTGCAACTATTCTGACACTGAAGTATAATTGTTTGAACCTTGTTTAAGTGTCGGAGACAATTTCTAACACTGTTGGACTGTTACAACTTTATTTGTGAGGTGAAACAGAAATAGAGATGCACAGTGTTACTTAATTCTGTGATAATTTTATTTTTGAAAAACATAATTTAATTCAAAATTTTTACATTGTCATTCCTTACAGGGTTGCCAAATTTCGTCTTTTTTTTATTCAATAGTCTCCAATAATTTTTAATTGTAACGTTTGACTAATCACTTCGAAGATTGATAGTGTATTATGTATATCAAATATCACTTCCCAAAATTATTGGTGACTATTGAATAAAAAAAAGATGAAATTTGGCAACCCTGATTCCTTACAGAAAATGTTGAAAATGTTCGCCACCATTTTGAATGCAAACATGAACACGTCGAACCAAGTTTTCTGACACACTTCGGAGCATTGTTGGTGTTATCGACGAAATTTCTTCATTTTTGATCTGTTTTAATTCATCGATGTTTGCAGGACTTCTCTGGAAACCCTTATGAAATGATAATGTAAAAATTATAATGATAATGTAAACGTAATGTAGGAATGATAATGTAAAAAATTTGAATTACATTTTGTTTTTCATAAACAAAATTATCACATGATTAAATAACATTGTGCGTCTCCATACCTGTTTTACCTCACAAATAAAGTTGTAACAGTCCAGCTGTGTTGGAAATTGTCTCCCACACTTAAACAAGGTTCAAACAATTATAGTTTAGTGTTAGAATAGTTGTCACATCCGTGATATTCAAGGGTAATAAGAAAACCGACGGGTACTCTTTTAAATTGATCACCCTGTATATATATATATATATATATATATATATATATATATATATATATATATATTATAGATATCATAAAATTTAAATATAAGATGGAGTAAAACTTGAATTATTAAATATATAGAACTAGAACAGAGTTTTTATAAACCAATGCGCAAATGCAGCAAAAGGAAATATAAAACTATAATAAATAAGCAAAATAACTAAAGTTAGATGAAAATTCAATCCCAAAACACAAGGGGGCCTTCATCAGGTGAGCTCCCCCATGTAGGGAAAGGAATATGAGAAGTTTCTGACGAAACGCTGGTAATTTAACCAAAAAAACACGTTTCTAGCCCCCAACTTCTCACAGATGGAAGCAAGACCATACAGCAAACGAATTTAATTAATACAAAGCATTCATCTTTGCTTCCATCTGTGAGAAGTTGGGGGCTAGAAACGTGTTTTTTGGTTAAATTACCAGCGTTTCGTCAGAAACTTCTCATATTCTTTTCCTTACAGGGGGGAGCTCCCCTGATGAAGGCCCCCATGTGTTTTGGGATTAATTTTTCATCTGGCTTTAGTTATTTTGCATATATATATATATATATATATATATATATATATATATATATATATATATGTGTGTGTGTGTATATATATATATATATATTATGTCATTATGTGTATGCACAATGTTTGCTATTACTTAAGCAGATTTTTAATTTTCAAAAAATTTCGAAATACATTATTTTATAGCTGCTATCTGCGCATTTTATGTTGTATTATTATTATTTATAACACTATTTCAATTCTCATTCAGTGTATTACAATTCTCATTCAGTGTATTACAATTCTCATTCAGTGTTTTGCAATTTAATGATCATTTCGAACTACTTTAATCACTTAATTAGCAAGTTTCTAGGTATTATTTTTTAATTCTCATCCTTTCATTATTTTTTGATATTCTGTTATGTTGTATATTCTTTTTCCATTTGAATCTTATATTTTGTTGATATATACCTTATCTTCGATCTAATGTTTTTACTAGTAAAATTGTTAGTTTTACTTCATTATTATTTGTCAGTCTTTCAATTTTTTTAGGGTCTCATTTAAATAACATATTTTTGTATATATTTTTGTATGTATTATTGAAGAATTTTCATCATGGCTATGAATACTTTTTTGTAAATATTAATGCTTTTTTCAAACTTTTCTACTTAATGGTTTGTTTTTGTATTTAAACTATGCAAATTTCATCCAATTTTAAATTGTGCACCATTATTACTCTAGAATTTCAATTTTTGTATATTTATTAATCTGGATTTTCAGAATTTATATAAATCTGCAATATTTATTTATTTATAGGAACAAATATTTATTTATTTATAGGAATTTATCAAGCTTTAATTATAGAATTTATGCAAGCTTAATTAAATTTTTTTAATTTTTATACTTTTTATAATTATTGTCTAAATTTACTATATTTCTAGTATTTTTAATATTTATCTTTTTTATTCATTACATGGTAGTTCTTAGTAAATTCTTAGCGCCTGGCAAAAAAGGCAAATCTCATGGTTTGTCTTGTGCTCGGTACAGAGTAATGCATAGGGATTACTCTGGATCGTCATCCTGCTACCTATATCATCCTCCTCTTCGAAATTTATTTTTCAAAAAATGTAATTCTTCAAGGTGTCTTACTTGTGCTCTTGCAGATGCTTCTCATTTTAGAGATAGCTCTTCTGATGTTACATTTTGTAAGGCTTTTAATATCATTTACTCTATCAAGTGCAATTTATGCAATATGATATATATTGGTCAAACTAGTAATCCATTACACAAGCGTATTAACTTACATCGATCTGATATTAAAAAATCACGTCAATTTACAACAAATTTTGAATATGCATTTCCATCAACATGACTTTAATAATATTACTGTGAAAATTTTTAATTTTAAGAAGAATTTGAATGAGCGTCTCTTACTTGAAACACAATATATTAAATCATTGAATACAATTTATCCTTTTGGTTTAAATTCTAATGTATATAATAAACAACATATTGTTTATTCCAAGGTTTCAAAAACTGATTTTTACAGTAATATTTATGCAACATTAAATCACTCTTTATTTAAAAAGACTGCTAGAACTTCTAGGGGTTCTTCTAGGTCTTTTTCCCAACTTCTGGACATTTCATCTATATTACAAAATCTAAAATCCTTAGAAAGTATTTTTCTTCAGTCTTATAATTGGAAAGATATACGTAATTTTATATTTGGAATAAAAAAGAAGTCTCTTCTTAAATATTTTAAAGTTTTCCATTCTCATTCTTTTGATTCACATTTCAGTGATGTATTTTTTTATATTTTACAATATAGGGCTGAGTGTTTTAATATTAAACTTGACTTAAAATCTTGTCAAAAAATAAATAACTCTCTCTTGGTCGTAAATTTTTCTCATCCTGTTTTTAATAAACTTCATATTCATAATATCCTTAATGATCTTTCCAATCCGTTTCCTATAAAAAAACTTCGTCATTCAAAAAACTTTTAAATACAATATTACATTAGGAAGAAAAATATTTAACTACAATAAATTTGCTAAATTTCTTACTTCTAATGAACAGCCTCCGTGCTATTGTTCTGATTCCAAATATAAATCTTTTTTCAATTCATCTCACGGTCATATTATTACTGGCAATATCAATATTGTGAAAATCTTACTTTAAGATCTTTGATGAAGTATGGTACTAAATTTCGTATTCCTTCAAAATTAAAATTTATTGATATCATTACTCAATTTAATTTAGACTTGGATATCTTTATATACAAAATTGCTATTGATTATAATAAACAAGTGGAATTTTTTAATGAGTGGAAATTTAAGTTACTTGATAAATTTAAACTTGATTTAGTTTATAATTTGCACCATCTTTCTAATATCAAGTACTATAATTTCAAAGAAATTAATTCAGCAATTCTAGATTTACAGTCTAAATTCATTATTACTTATGCTGGCAAGGCGGCTAATAACTATGCAATTATTTGCAAAAAGTATTATAAACAGCTTCTTTTTAATACCATGGATACTAGTAATATTTTTGTTAAGATTAATGACAATCTAGAAATTAAAAATAGGCATATATTTATTTATTACAAGTTAATAAATACTAAAAATAATAACTATAATTATCCTTATTTAGTAGTAATTCCAAAATTTCATAAAGATCCTATCAAATTTCGTACTGTTACTGTTGCCTGTAATGCCTATACTTCTAATGCAAATATTATGTTGTTAAATATCCTCAAAAAATTACATAGTTATATTGTTTCTAACAAGAGTAATTTTTTTATAAAAAATAGTTTTCAACTCAAAATTAAAAATCTTACTGATGTTACTGGTATAAAAACATTTGATTTCAATGATCCTTTTAATAATATTGTTATTAAAGATATGTTTGATATTATAAATAAACTTTTCGTAGAAAATATGCAGTTTTTAAATCTAAATAATAACATAACTCCTTCAGCCTTTAAAACTCTGACTAGGTTTATCCTATACCATAACTATATTTTATTCAATAATTCTTTATATAAACAACGTTTAGGATTGCCACAAGGTGGCATTGCTTCTAGTATGTTAGTTGATCTATACTTATATTATTATGAGCATGACATTGAGTGTACTAATTTTAAATTATTAAGATACATAGATGATACAATTATATTATATTTGGATAAACATAACACCAATCTGGACTTACCTGTTAATTATCCTGAAAATCTGTCTGTTAGTAGCACTGGTTTGGAATCTAGTGTTATTAGTTTCTTAGATTTAACAATTATTCTTAATAGTAATAGCCAACTGGAATTTGACTTATATGATAAACGGAAAGATTTCCCCTTTAAAGTAAATTTTTTTACTAATTTTAAAACATATTTACATAAATCTGTTTTTGTCAATATTCTTTTTAATTTCAATCTACGGATAAAATATTTAGTGTCTGATAAACATCAAAACGTACAATTTCGATTCTTTAAAAATTTAGCATTAATTAATGGATAACCCAAACACTTAATTAAAAAAATTTTAATAATTTTTTGTCTCTCTCTCTCAATTTTTATTCCAATTTAAATTGAAATTTAGGTCTAAAAAAATTTTTATTCCAATAAACTGTATTTAAATTGAAATTTAGGTCTTAAAAAAAAAAAAAAAAAAAAAAAATCCAATAAACTGTATTTTAAGTCTAGAGATTATGATACGTGATTTTAAATTAAGTATTATTTAATTGTTAGTTTTTATTCCCATTATCTTTCAATCTTCGTGGCAAATTACAATCGTAGATGGCAGCACTATTCAAATATCTATATTGAATATCTGAATCCAAAACAAAAAATTTTCTTTTTAGCCTGAATAGGTTTATGTCTTCTTTACCTTTGCTCCATGCTTCCTGGCCATTTTGTACAGACATTATATGTATTTTATTTCTTTTTATTTTATTATTTATTCATTTTATTTATTCATTTTATTTTATTTTTTTTTCCATTATTTTCATAACATTACTGTAGATGGCAGCACTATTCATGTTACTATAATTAATATGAATCCTAATTACGTAAGGATTCAACCTGTTTAAGTTTGTGAATTCTCAATTTTACTCCATGTTCACTGCTAATTTTGAGCTGACTAACTGTGCTTTTAACTAATATCTGCCTGTCCAATTTCACACGTGTCTCGTTTTTCATAAACTATGAGTTGCCTCTTTTTCAATAATAATTTGTAAGTAATTTTTGGATTAATATTTGTAGTGGGGAGTTTATTTTGATATACACTTTTAAATGGTTATTGGATTATCATTTGTAGTGATGAGTTTTATTTTGATCTTCGTTTTTTTCTGGTTTTATTTACAATGGGTGTTTCGGGTCTGAGAACAAAGAAATTCTTAGCTTTTGCTTTCTTTGTGACAGAAAAACATCCATTTTTAGCATATTTGCATTCTACCAGGCCCTTGATAACGTTAGAATGCAAATAATGCTTTTTTTCTCATTCCAATTTGCTATAATTCATTTAGATTTTACTTTATTTCTTTTTTGGTTTGATTTGGGTGGTCTTCGTTTTTGATCAGAATAATTGTTTGAATACTGAAATTAAATCATCTTTAAACTTCAAATGTTTGCACTGATAATATTATATTACTATATATATATATATATATATATATATATATATATATATATATATGCTGATAGAAATGCAAGTTTCCTGATGAGTACATTTCTATTTTTCAGCATTTAAAATTCCAATTTTCAATTCATGAATTCCATTTATTTTTTTTTTTTTCTTTTAACGGAACTCTTTGGTGATTTTATCCTTTCTCTTTTCTCTCAAATGTTGACTGTTACTAACTATTCATGGTTTTTGCAAATTCTCTCATTGTTAGGCTTATGTGTTATGTTAGTGTCATTTCTCTTCTGCATAAGTACTTTAACTTGTTTTTACTAATCATTGGTACTCAAATTAAATTAATACCGAGACTAATTTTAATCGAAATAAATCTCAATTAAAATTTATTTTATGTTGGTATCTTCATCTAACTTTTGTCTGCTGAGTGTTACAATGGTACTAAACAATTCAAATTATATATATATATATACAGAGAGAGAGAGAGAGAGAGTGCTTATGCGAGACTTATTTTTATTTATCATATTATGTTCATAAAATAATAATAATAATAATAAATAAATAAATAATTCAAAAAAAAAAAAAAAAAAAAAAATCAAATTTTTTGAAACATTTATGCGCAACTGCAAATCAGCGATACGTCATTGGTTTAAAAATTTATGATTGACAGAAATCAAATCTTTGAAATACTAATTAAACATTTTTCTTTTCCTCTTTCTTCTCCATTGTAGGTTCATAATCTCATTTTCTTCTACTAAATTTAGATTTTAAATGGGAAAAAAAATATTTTAAAAAATCGAAATATGATAAAAAGGAATTTAGGAAAAAAAAAACTTCATAAAACTAAACCAATTCTATGCATTAAAAATTCACAAAAAAAAAATTAAATACAAATTACCATATTTTTAAAATGAAAGCAGTAATTCCAGAGTCACACCGAAGCGATTCTTTTTACCAAGTTTTTTAATACAGTCCATAATTTAAAAATACCTTTTTTTATGCTTAATGAAGGTGTTCACATAATATGTTATTCACTCACAGATTTTTTTTATTGTCTTTACATCTTGAAAAATGTCTTCAAAATATCGTATTTAATTGTTCTTTATATTTAAGTTTTATAAGAAACAAATAAGGATGAATTTTTTTCGCTTGTATTGTGTTGTTTTAATCCAGCAGAATTCAAGATGAAAAAAAAAAAAAAAAAAAAAAAAACTTGTGCCTTATTACGCAGCAACACTTTTTTTTTCTTTCTTTTCTGCGAAAGGAAAAAAAAAAATTATTATTTGCATTAATTTAGCCTTTGTTTTAAACTAGCGCGGAGGGAAAATTGGAGCTATGTGTTAATTGGAAATTGTAGTGCTGTTAATTATTGCGTTTTAGCCAATTGTTTTTAGCTGTTTGGAGATGAATAAAAACTTCAATTAATTTGACTGCTGTAATCCTTTCTTTTCAATAAGGTAAGTGGGTGTTACATCTTTTTTCAACGTCTTTTTTTTTCAAAACTCTTCGAAAAAAAATTATATAGAATGAGAATACTGAAATAGTAAAGAAAAAGGGTAAAAATGCTTTCTTCCTTTTTTTTCCGTTGGAGTTTTTATTAATCTTTTATAAAAATTACGAGACTGCTCTTCTGACGACGTTTTTGTTTTTAGTATCGTCAAATATTTTATTCAGTTTATTTCTTAATTTTTGATGTGAACAAAAGTAATTATCAGTTTTTTTATTTTTTATTGATGATTGTTTTCTTCTTCATTTTTCATCCCTTTAAGTTTTTTTAGAAGCTTTTTTGTTTTTCTTTTTGTATAACTTAGCACTGCTCTTAACTTCAAAAGAAGCGAGGTTCTAAAATAATTATTTCTTATAAAACTTCAAGGCAGTCTTTATACAATATTAGATATGAGAATTTTAGGTAATTATGATTTAAGCATTTACAATTCTTTATTAAATCGAAGTGCATAAAATAATGAATTAAAATTAATATAAGATGGCTCAAAACATAAACAGAAAGATTAAGATAAACTATCATTCGTAAATTATGATACGTTTTCCTTCACTAAGATTTTACAAGTCTCAGTAAGTAATAACAAGTATCAGTAAGTAAGAATGTATATTTTGGTACTTATGAAATTGATGAAAACATAACAATTTTGTTCCAACTTTATCGAACATATGGACAACAACAATAACATAAAATCAACACTGATATCTTTATCTCGTGTGGATTTACCAGACCAAAATTTCATTTATAATCACTAATGTAAGAGACAGGTTGAGGGTTATGCAGAAATGTAAGCTGTTAGCAACATTGTCTATACAACGATACCATTTGTATGGTGTCCAGCAAAAGACATCCCGATTTCAAAACATTTTAATCTAATATATCTTACATCAACTTCCGCTTAAAAGAACAAAAAAAAGTTAAAATTACGTTAGACTGTAGAAATATGAACAAAAGTAGATAGTAGATATTTAAAAATTACAAGCTTCTGTAATCTTTTTCAAAATTATGCACAATCATTAAGACCTGTTATTATAAATATTTAGTTTTGCTAAATTTTATGGCTTCTCATCCAAGCATGAATTTAAAAAGTCGATTCAATATAAAGATACAAAATCTGGATAAACTATTTTCGGTTAAAAATTTGAACAAATGAGTTTTAAAAAAGATACCTCTTTATTCCTTCAGTTTTAAAAAACTAAAACTAAAAATTCCTTAGCATATTTACGCTGTTTCTTGCTTACTTTCAACATATAAGAAACTTTAATAATCAAATAAATATCAGAAAATAAAAAATTACATTTTCAAAATTAAATAATAAATAAAAACGCATATGTTTCTTTACAAAAAAAAAAAAATAATCTGGTGTGTCACTCACACGACTTTCTCTTACCCTGAAATTTAATACAATAAATACAGGTTGGAGATTACGAGGTAAGATAACGAGTACTGTTATGTAAACCAATGTTAAACAATTCAAATTAGGCTTCGGAAGAGTTTTATCTGATAATTAGTTCTGTTTGAGAGGGGCTACCGCCCCCTCAACCCCCCGTTTCATTAATGCACCTACATTTATATAGAATTTAATTCGGTTATTAAAAAATAATTCTGTTTTTAAAAAATAACTTATTAAAATTATTATTTAAAAAAATTATCTTTTATGATAATGCAGACCATGAAAATTTACTCCCCTCGAGGGGGACCCCCCCAGGGGGGTAGGCGAGACTTCTACAAACACAATTTTTTCCCCCAGTTTACTATCTGTATTACAAAATATATAAATTCGTTTCATTTGGTTTAGTGCAGTCTATAGATGTTAAACTCTACTTACCTGCAATTTCCCCCATAGACGTAATGCATTTGAATACTTTTGAGTGTCCCTGTACACGAACCATTGCTTAATCTCAATGAAAAGCTTACTGTAGCATCCCTATATGATACACATTTAGAATATCGAGTTTGGAATTTCTGCTACTATTTGTTCTTGAGATATGCTGATAACAGACAAACAGACAGACCATTCCCTAAAAACATGATTTTCGTATTCAGGGGACCTCAGAACATGTAAATATAACAAAAGCTCACGTTTGAAAATTTGGCCCTAAAACAATACTTTCTCGACCCTATGGGTAAGAGAAAGTAAAAAAAAAAAAAAACATTTATTTATTTATTTATTTTTTCAAAGCCTATTAAAATGTCGAATATTATTATGTTTAACGGGAATTTCTGAAGTCAATGCTTAACACTTATAAGTTAATACAATATCTGCAATTAAGTATTTGAACACATTCGAATTCAGATGTTTTGTCAAATATCTAGAAAACTTTTTAGGAATCATCTTAAAACTTTAGTAGTGTAAAGAATATGTTACGCCTCATATACAAGATGTCTTTTAATTAACCTACAACTTTAAAATGAAATAACACAAGAATCGTTGCAGATAGCACAGCAATTTTTTTTTTTTTTTTTTTTTTTATTGAAAAGAACGTCGAAAAGGTAATTGATGCACAAGGTTTTCAAAGTGAGAACATTCAGAGGCGATACAGTACCGCAACCTAGTCACAAAGTTATCAATTCCTTGTTCAAGTGTTTCTTTTTTAATGCTTGCAAATGAGTCAGTAATGGATTTCTTGAGGCTATTGAGGTCTGTCGACTTCTTCTTGTACACCAAGTCTTTCATGTGACCCCAAAGATAGAAATCGCATGAATTCATATCCGGTGAATAAGGTGACCAATGCAATGCACCAAACATCTCAAATTTTCTTATAAGATCACTTATCATTGTTCTAGAAGGCTTAGGTCGATTTTTGTACGTTGCAGCCCACTTCTGCAGCAATAGTGTTGCATTTTCACTACATAAATACCAATTTTTAACAATGAATATACGGTCTTCGGTTGAATATCTCACTTTGGGAGACATTTTCGTAATGGCGTGAAACCAACGTGAAACAGTTTCCTTTTATACCCTCCGCCCCTGTATTAAACAGTAGCGCCATCTAGTGAGTCTCTTCGAAGTTATTTCATTTTAAAGTTATAGGTTAACTAAAAGACAAATAATAACAGGAGACTTGGCGTTGGAATATTAAAACTCGAATAAACGACTACGTCAGAAACGCCAAAGAAAAATATTGGAAATGCATACAGCTGTTTCGGCAGCTTTAAGCGTGCCGTCTTCAGTGCAAAAAGTGTGCCGTCTTCAGTGCCTTTTTGCACTAAAGACGGCATGCTTAAAGCTGCCTAAACAGCTGTATGCATTTCCAATATTTTTCTTTGGCGTTTCTGACGTAGTCGTTTATTCGAGTTTTAACTAAAAGACACCTTGTATTTCAGCAAAAGTTATGTCCTGAAGAGGAAAAGGGGACTAGTAAAAAATTAAACGAAAGTCAAAATGTTCTGGATCACCCTGTAAAAAGTAATACTTAAAATGCGTTTTGGCAGTAGCATGTGATTATAAGGATTCCTCTCATTATCTGTATACACTTGAATGAGGCTACAATTTATATTCATGGAGATCTAACGACTTCTTTAAAAAAAATGCATAAAATACCATTTTTCAAATTATAACACGTAGGGCAAAGGTTCAATGTCATTTTTAGGAAACTTGGCATACTACATTAGACACAACATACAACAATCAGAATGTAAAAATGCTAAAAATCTTACGAAATATGAGCATTTTTACTAAATATTTTTTAACTACGCGTGCGCATGCTTTTAAAAAATTTCATTTGCATAATTTAATAGTCAAAGGTATTGAGCTACTTATATGAAAACCCCAAACAAATTTCAAGTAAATTTAAAAAGTTATGAGAGATAGAATGAACAGAATTTCAGTTCCTCTCAAAATAAAAGCTAAACTATAACGGGTTTACTTACATTTTTATTTTGATTTAAACAATGCCCTATGGTGATGCAGTATTCAGTGATTGTAAATAAATATTGATAAAACATAGAATCCCCTTATCATTTTTTTTTTTTTTTGAGAAGAACTGAAATTTTGTTCATTCTATCTCTCATATATATATATTTAATTACATGGTATTTGTTTAGGATTTTCTTATTAGCTCAGTGCTTTTAACTATTAAATTATGCAAATGAAATTTTTTTAAAGCTCGCGCATGCGTAGTTTAAAATTATTTACTAAAAAGGCTAATATTTCGTAAGATATTTAACATTTTTGCATTCTGATTGCAGTATGCTGTGTTTAATGTAGTATGTCAGGTTTCCTAAAAATGATTTTGCACTGGAAGTAATACTCTATGTGTTATAATTAAAAAAGTTTTTTTTTTTTTTTTTTTTTGCAATTTTTTTAAGAAACTTATATATCTTTTAATATATGTGGTAGCCTCATAAAAATGTGTACAGATAATTAGAAGAATCCTCATAAACACATGCTACCGTTAAAACGCATTCCAAGCATTATATTTTACAGGGGGATCCAAAGCATTTTGATTTTTGTTTAATATTTTACTGGTTCCCTTTTCCTCTTAAAGACAAAATTTTTCCTGAAATATATGAGGTATAACATGTTCTTTATACTCCCAAAGTTTCAAGATAATTCCTGAAGAATTTTTCTAGATATTTGACAAAATATTTAAATTCGAAAGTGTCCAAATACGTACTTATTGATAAATATTGTAATTCGTAAGTCTTAGAAAATGTGCAGTTTGCATTTTCATATTGTAATTTTTATTTCAATGCAATTGGACTTTTAAGTGAAACACAAGTAGAGTTAAATATTATTAAAAGAAATAGGAACTATAAGGGAGACAAAAATTATTAAAACTTCTTATTGTCTGTACATATTTATTTTTATGGTTATAACGCTACCAAGAATTTGCAAAGTTTAGTAGCACACGAAGGTTTTTAGTTCAAAGCAACTAAGTTTTCTAGACATACAGTTTTAAATCTATTATATATGTAAGTACTGTACTATGTCTTTTTCTAATTCTTTGTAGTAAAAGTAGTTTGATTTTCAACATTTATTATTTTTATTAAACAACAGCAACTTTAAAGATTTTAATACATAAAAATTTCTTAAGATTAAACCAATTGTCAAGATTGAATTAAGAACATATTGATTCAGAAGATTTTAATTTTACTTCAGTTAAATTTTTCTTTAGTTGAGACTTATGGTTTCAAATCGTCCGTCTATGCACTTGCCTGTTTAAAAATTGTCAGTTCCCCCGATAATCGCAATTAATTATTACTAAAACTGTGAGTAAGTTAAGCGACTTATGGCATTAACCCTTTGAAGGGCATTAGGATACATTATATACACCCCCCCCCCCTAATTTTAGTTCCCCACTGCAAAAATTCATCCTGGAAATTTTCAGCAAAATTTTGCCTTTTTAATTTAGCGAAAAAAAAAAAAAAAAATCACTTATTTATTTTCTTTAAACTTGTTCATCTTTTCTAATAGGCTTCCATATTAAATGTGGATAATTACCCTGCCCTTTAAAATGTTAATGAATGTCGCTACATGTGTAAAACTTGTCTTTTAAAATAGGAATGGTAAAGCAATAAATAGACACATTTTTTTTTTTTTTTTTTTCAAAATTCAAAATTCAGAAATGAAACTTCGTTTATTAAGTAACACACAATTAAATTACAGTACCTCGTAGAACGTATATGCTAATATTAATAAAATTAATGAAAACATAAAAATTTTGCTTTAGCTTTATTGAACATATGGATATTAGTATTAACGTAAAATCAACATTGATATCTTTATCCTGACCAAAATTCCAGTTACAGTAATTAATATGAGAGAGAGGTTGAGACTTACACAGAAATATAAGTGTAGCAACATCGCCTAACCACGATACCAATTATATAAGGTATCCAGTAAAGGACATTCCGATTTCCAAAATTAAAAATATCAAAAAGCATTGTTCGATATAAGAATGACATAAACGGGATGTTTATTGTGAAAGCGATAAAAATTTTATTCAGATGTTTCGAAATTAGAAACAAAATTTTCCAACAGATGGTGTTTCGCGCTGTAATTCTAATACGAAATTCTGATAAATACTGCTCCGATCCCCAGAGCGATGAGTTCCAGTATTTAAATGCGAAGACAGGTCAAGTGGCAAAAGAAGATGTTAGAATGATGTTTTTAATTGAACATTTATTTATTTCTAGAACTCTATACAGCTTACAACTCCCAACTGTTGGCAAGCCATTTTACAATTTCGAAACTCCTCTAAAACATTTGTACAGGTTTCACAATACCCATTCCGCTTGTTCCATTCTTCTAATGATCTTTGTTTTCGAAAATTTTTAATTTTTAATCGTTTGTACTTTGCTGGACACCTATATCAGCCCAGAACAATTAAATAATTGTAACTAATTCTTCTGAAATCTTAACAAATCATTTAATTCAAATATTTATTTTTCCGAATAACAGAGATGTTAGAAAAATGAAAATAAAGCAGCATAAAACTCACATATAGGACATCATCCTCTTCTCAAGCAAAATCTCAGATGATAATCATTTGTAAATTATAAAGAGTTGGTACAATTTCTGAAAGAAATGCAGGAAGAAAAAAAAAAAAGAGTCATCATCAAGCTATTAAGAACATCTCAGATCTAGGTTACTTCTATCTGTGTAAAAGATAATTGTTCTACAAGATTCTAAACAACGTGTTAATTAAATTATAAGAAGTGTAACTGTTCTGTTCGTAGATCACACAACATCTACATGATTTATAAGAAAATCAGTGATTCTCGGATTCAAATCTGAAGAGATGCAATTATCAATTGCAGCATGCACCTTGATGACTGTAAAAAAAAAAAAAAAAAAAACTTTTAATACGGATTAAAAACTTTGGTAATTTATCATCAAGTCGTTCAACCTTCCGTGCGTCTCAGGCTCTCCTGTATTTCGTCACAGCCGCATTTTAAATAAAACAGTCTTTTCATTTTTAACAAAAATAAAAAATTTCCCGTCTAAAATATCTGTATAATTTATATAATTTGGTATCGGATGATAAATACAAAAATGATATATATATATATATATATATATATATATATTAAGTCCATATTTATTAATAGTTCCAATAAAAATAGTTGAATTATTTTTGAAAAAAAAAAAACCTTTTAATATGGATTAAAAACTTTGGTAATTTATCATCAAGTCGTTCAACCTTCCGTGCGTCTCAGGCTCTCCTGCATTTCGTCACAGCCGCATTTTAAATAAAACAGTCTTTTCATTTTTAACAAAAATAAATAATTTCCCGTCTAAAATATCTGTATAATTTATATAATTTGGTATCGGATGATAAATACAAAAATTATATATATATATATATATCAAGTCCATATTTATTAATCGTTCCAATAAAAATATTTGAATTATTTTTGCAAAAGTTGGTCACTCGTAATTAATATATGATCCCTGATATCCCGGTTATTAATTTTTTACATGCTTCTATATACATAAGACAATATTGGATTCGTCAAAATATTCGACACTGATTTTAGACGGATTTACATGTTTTGAGATATTCTGAACGCGATTTGACAATTTTTAAGCAATGTTTATGTGTGTGTTACGAAAATTTTGTCGCTATTGTATTTCATAAAAAAATACACGAAATTCGACCGACGGAATATTACATTCGATTAAATTTAAAATTGTACTGATTAGCTTTTGACCTATATTGCCCAGTAAACAGCGCTGCTATGCTGTAATTGTCCCCATTTTAGGGAAAGCTATATATCAGTTTCAATAATGTATGACTATCAAACTTGATCCGTGAGATCATGTTAGAAAAATCTAATCGTATTCAATTTTGGTGCATATCGGCTGACACGTGTTGCTACTTTGCTGGAACGCTGTATCTCAACTTCTGTAGAGTATAAGTACACTGAACTTGATAAGTGATGTGACTATTATGAAAAATTATGCTGATTCAATTTGGATGCATATCAGACAATACAAATAGAAAAAACGAAAAAATGTTTGGATCATACTAAACTTAGAGACGTCATAGAGTACGTGAGTCCTGGTGAAAAAATTTTGTGAAACTACACCCTATATTTATATTTTCAACCCTTTAATGTCCATTACACATTTCCTTTTGAAAATACTAACTAATTTCAAGAATTTCTCTATATTTTCCTATACGAATTCTCACCGTACACATTATTTATTAAATTCTTATTTATTTAAATTATTTTCCATGTTGAAATCAGATGAATTTCCCAGAGAAGTATAATTTTAAATGCCGAAAAGAAAGTCAATTTTATGCAGACACATGAAGAAATGTTTTTTTTTTTTTTTTACTTCCTTGTACAAGGTATAAGGAAGCATTTAAATCCCAATTTGGGAGGTGGAGGGGGGGGGTGAAATTGATTTTGTATTTCGCATAGCTCAGAAACCAATGATCGTAGTTCTGAGTAGGGCCTATCTATGTCTTTATTATTATTTAATTTCATAATTTAAACTATATATATTTTTACTTTCCGAACATACATATGTAAGGAAAGTATTGTAATCATGTCAAATATTCGAATTTGAGATTTTGATGTTTCTATACGTTTTGAGGTCTCCTGAGTTCGTTTTCATTATTTTTGCGATGATATATATGTATATGTGTGTGCATGTATGTGTGTGTGTATGTATGTGTGTGCGTATGTGTGTGAGTGAACACGCTTTGTTCGAATGAGCTGAAAGTTGGTACGTATATTGTAAGTCACCATAGCACGAACCCTATTTATTTTGGTATAATCTTTATATCACTTATAATCTTTTTACAGGGACACCAGGAAAAATTCTTTATCATTGTGGCCTATGGGGACAAATTTTTAAAAGTGTGATAGCATCTAAACGCCTTATTAATCTGAGCAAAATATTTGTACACATGTTATATGTTACAGTTGCACGAACTGTATAGATTTAGGTGAATTTATCATTTAAAGTTTTTTTGCAGGGACATAAAGAAAAATTCTTTATCATTATGGCCTATGATAAAGATGGCCTATACCATTATTCAATTAAGCTGAAAATTTATATGAATATTGTAAATCACTGTTGCACTAACTATAAGCATTTTGGTGAATCTAGCATTTATAGGTTTTTACAGGGACACATCGAAAAATTCTTTATCATTATGATCTATGGGCTCAAAGTTCAGTAGCGTTAAATAAAACATCGTGTACTCTATGGAGAAAAATACTCATTCTATTATGATTTTCTCTCTTTTGTTTAACAACTCCTCTTTCTTTACTTTATCTACAAAACTGTTAATTACTCAATGTTCGGAATGTCGAGTGGAGTCACTCCAGATTTTTTTACTTTCCGAATATGTAAGGAAAATATTGTAATCATGTCAAAAATCCAAATTCGAGATTTTGGTGTTTCTGTACGTTTTGAGGTTCCCTGAATCCGTTTTTACTATTTTTACGGTGATGCATGTATGTATGTGTGTGAGTGAACACGCTAGCATCTAAACGCTTTGTTCGAATGAGCTGAAAGTTGGTATGCATGTTGCAAGTCACCATAGCACGAACCCTATTGATTGGTGAATCTGGCATTTATAGTTTTTTTCACAGGGACACAAAGAAATATTCTTTTTCATTATGGCCTATGGGACCGAAATCTTAAAGCTGCGATAGCCTTATTTAATTGTGCAAAAAAATTATACACATATAATAGGTCACAGTTACTCAGTCTGTATAGATTTTGGAGAATCGGGCAATTATAGTTTTTTTACAGAGACACAAAGAAAAATTCTTTATCATTATGGTCTATGGGACCAAATTTTAAAAAGTGCGATAGCGTTTGAACGCCTAATTAAACTGAGCAAACAATTTATACACATATTATAGGTAATATTTTCATGAACTGCATGGATTTTGGTGAATCTAGCACTTACAGTTTTTTTACGAGGACACAAAGAAAAATTCTTTATCATTATGGCCTATGGGACCAAATTTTAAAAAGTGCGATAGCGTCTAAACGCCTTATTCAATTGAATAAAAAAGTTATACAGATATTATAGGTCACGGTTTCACGATCTGAATAGGTTTTGGTGAATCTAGTACTTCTAGTTTTTTTACAGGGACACAACAAATAATTCTGTATCATTATAGCCTATGGGATAAAATTATTTAAAGTGCGATAGCATCTAAATGCCTTATCCGTTTGAGTGAAAAAATTATATAAGAATTATAGGTCACCATCATACAAACTGTATAGATTTTGGTGACTCTAGCACTTAACGAGTTTTACAGGAACACAAATAAAAAATGTTCATCTTTAAGACCTATAGGGTCAAATTATTTAAAGTGCGACAGCGACTAAACGCCTTATTCAAATGAACTGAAAATTTATATACATGGTATACGTCACCATCACACGAACTTTATGAACTTTAGAGAATCTAGCACTTATGGTTCTTTTTACAGGGACAAAATGCAAATTCCTCTATCATTGTGGCATATGGGCTCAAAATTTAAAGTGCGATAGCGTCTAAATGCCTTATCCGATGAAGCAGAAAATTTATATAAATATTATAAGTCACTGTGTGAGGTTGAGACGTTAGAACGTCACCACAGTTGTTTTAATTAAGCTAGATCCAGCAAAGTAGAAAGTGGGGATAGTTAAAATCACTTCGTCGCCAGTGACTCGGTGAAGGTTGAGGTCGAGTTAGTGTTGTGTCGGCAGGGTGCTGCAATAAAAGACTTAGATTTTGAATATTAGATAAATTAGAAGTGATTTTTAAAAGAACGGATTGAAATGTAGTGAAAGGAGGGTGTAGGAAGAAGTATAAAAATAGAGATGGTTTTAGTAGATGGTGTGGACGTTGGAGGATAGCATAGTGAATGTGATGATTCTTATTTTGGTGAATATCGGAAGTAGAGTCGAGGAGATTTAGTTGTGTGAAGTTAAGTAGTGATGAGTGTTGGTGTGCGCAACTACTAGCATTCGGAAAAGTCAAGTTGGGTCCGAAGGGAATCCTCTGATCCATAGTGAGGCCATAGTAGCGGAGTACGAGTGCGACCGTCTCTACACCTTCGACTATCTGCTGGGTGAGATATTTAGGATAATTAAATTGTTGATTTATATATTTTGATTTAGTAATATACTGACTGAGCTAAGTTATTACCAGGCCGCCCTCCCATTAATCTGGTTCAAATAAACTCTTATTGTTTGTTCAATTCAAGTCTCTGATTTTCTTAGTAATCTAAATAAGTATTGAAGTTAAGATGGAGTTTGAAGGAACGCAAACGCCACAACTGTTGCACTAACTATAAGCATTTTGGTGAATCTAGCATTTGTCGGTTTTTACAGGGACACAACGAAATATTCCTTATCATTATGATCTGCGTGTTCGGTAAAATAGCGCTAAATTAAACATCGTGTGCTATATAAAGAAAAATACTCAAACACCCTATAATAATTTTCCATTTTGTTTATTTAACAATTCCTCTTACTTTATCTACAAAACCGTTAATTACTCAATGTTCGGAAAGTCGAGTGGAGTCACTCCAGATTTTTTTATATTAAGATCGCTGCAATAAATGTTCTTTAAGGCCTAACTCACTGAGACTCATTGAAACCTTTGGACAGCCCCTGCCTGCCTGGACGTACCAAGCTTAACGGGTTGGATGCTGTCCACCGGAGCGAATAAATCGCCGGATCACTGCATGATAGCTGCCTACTGCCAGACAGTAATCTAGTCGCGACAGAGAATGAGCTGTGTCCGATGACTCGTTCAGACTTCTGACTTCAATCGGGAGAGAGGACTACTCTTCAGCTAGGCAACAAGGTGACATCACAAGACAGCTCTGGTAAGGCAGGGTTGCGACTTCTGCTTCTGGACACATAAAGCTCGACTGGTACACCACACCTCCAGATTGCACAAGGTAGGAAGCGCACAGGCACGCTACCTGGGTGCAGAAATTTTGAATATGTGCACAACTATCAGAGAGCCAAAAGGAAGGAGAAAAAAATAAATAAATAAATAAAAATTAATTAATTTTGCTTTATTTTTGAATTTTGGGAAGGGGGGAAACGCGAGGGGAGCCAAGATGATAAGTTGTGCACTCAGTATTACGCCGAAAAGAGGAGGCCTAATAAGGGGGGGGGGGGGGGGGAGCTAAACACCAAAACTGCTGAACGACAAACGTAACTTCAAGCTTAAAATAAATAAATAAATAAATAAATAAATAAATAAAGATAAAAAGCGGGAATTTTTAATTCTTGCCACTGGTGGAAGGAAGAAAACTTTTGTAGCGCATAGTCTTGAAATTTGAAGTGGCGGGGCGAGAGGGGGGGAATGGAACCACGCGCTAAAGGCCTAAAAGGAGAGGAAAGAGGGACCATCACAATTTTGATCCACCACGGGGGGATGGTGCCCCGCGTTGGTAGCCCGACGACTGCTTAACGACCCCATCGAGCACTTGACGGTGCAGCACATTTTTACGAGGACCAGACACCGCCACACCCTCGGAAAGATGAAAAAGAAAAAAAAAGTATGAGTATTAAAGTAATTTTAATTGTAAGACTATTG
>OZ005652.1:317297851-317466851 GCA_963930645.1 Salticus scenicus | reverse complement strand
ATATGGGATTACTTAAAATTAGTGGTTAAAAAAGAAAACCCTCGAGGCTTCGGAGAACTGCAGAGAGGCGAGATGATCACTGAGGGGCTGACTGGGAGCTAAAAATTGTTGTTCTAAGATGCTGACCCTCCGAAGAGGGCAGCCCTCGGGACCGTGCAGGAAACCGAGGGGAGAAAAAATAAATAAATAAATAAATAAATTTAAAAAAAAGCAAAAAAAAAAAAAAAAAAAAATTAAAAAATAAAATAAAATAAAATAAAGAAGGGTGGAGAGATGAGCCGCTCAAACTTGGCTCCCGGTCACCTTACCCACCTAAGGGTCCGGTTTTAGGAAAACCAAGGGACTCAAAAAAAAAAAAAAAAAAAAAGGGGGGCAGGGGGAAGAGTTACTCAATCTTGGCTCCCGGTCACCTTACCCACTCGAGGGTCCGAATCAGGAAAACCAAGGGGCTCAAAAAAAAAAAAAAATTGGGGGGGAGAGCCAATCAAGCTTGGCTCCCGGTCACCTTACCCACTCAAGGGTCCGGTTTAGGAATACCAAGGGGCTCAAAAAAAAATAATTGGGGGGGGGGGGAGAGAGCCACTCAAGCTTGGCTCCCGGTCACCTTACCTACTCAAGGGTCCGGTTCAGGAAAACCAAGGGGCTCAAAGAAATGAAAAAAAAAAAAGGGGGAGGGGGGAGAGAGCCACTCGAGCTTGGCTCCCGGACACCTTACCCACTCAAGGGTCCGATTCAGGAGAACCAAGTTGCTCAAAGGGAAAAGAGAGAAAAAAAAAGGGGGGGGAGAGAGCCACTCGAGCTTGGGTCCCGGTCACCTTACCCACTTTAAGGCCTAACTCGCAAGTACAAAAAGAAGAATTAAAAGAAGCAGAGATTAATTACAAAGAATAAAATAATTTATTAATAAATTTTGAAATACAGATTAAATTACAAATAGCATAGTTCCAAAAGGTGATATAAATATTAAAATTAAATATATTAAGCATTAAGAAGCACAAGAAGTGAAACTAGGGATAAGGGTTCTACCCTAAAGGTAGTTTTACTGAATTTTCAAATACTAACATTCTCAATATTAAAATCATTTTCAAAATTAAAGAGTAACTGAGAGATCATTTTAAAATTTGCTTCCCCACTAAACAGCTCTCCATGTTGATGCTCACACCGGAGGCAGGAAAGGCAGACCACCGACGATATCTTTATCAAATATGGCCAAGCACAACTAACACACACAAATACCGAAATTAGTCTTATTTTTCTCTTCCCTCTCCTTATATTATTTTCTAATTATTTTTTTTCTTATGTCCCTTTTTAGTTCTCTCTTCCAATCGTTGGATTATGTACACGCCCCTATAAAATTTTTTAGAGGTTCTGGGGATTTTACGATTGATATTATTGGATTACGTTGCCCCGTTTATTTTCTTATAATTTTTTTTTTTTTTTTTTTTTTTTTTTTTTGCCTTAGCGTCCCTATTTACTAACACCTGGTCGGCGTCCATATTTTATAACATTTGGTCACTATAACAACAAATCTCTAGATTTTTATGGACGATAAAATAATCTTATATAACTTTTTCACCTAGTTTGTGCGTCCGTGTCCATACAACACTTCTTTTATATTTGACCCTTTTTATATTTCATATTCAATGCAAGATTCTACCTCTTGTTGTCCACCAAAGCGAGTAGCTGCTTCTCAGTTAAATGAATCCTTTATAAAATAATTTCTAAAGCTTTTTTTCCTCAAAATTTTCACTACATTGTGTAACCTTTTTCGATTTTATCTTTGCATCAGTGGCGGCTCGTGAACCGAAAATAGGTTAAGAGCTCAAAAATAATACTGAAGTATTTTTCATGCATAATTTTTATTAAGCAGGGTCTTAACTAAAATTAACTAAAAATACTTATTTAAATATAAATTTATGTTCTATAAACGAATACAGTGTAAAATACAGTGTGCCTCTTCACCTATTTTCGGTGCACGAGTCGCCACTGCTTTGCATACAACTCTTTCTATACGTTTATTTTTATGGCGCACTTTTCTACATTTACAGCATCGTTTTATTGCCTATCCTATGTTCTACTATTCATGCATAAGAATGCTCATGTACCAGCTGTTTTCCCTTTCGCTTGCAAAACATTTTTGCGGAGAAAAGGCTAAATGATGTGTATAATATCATCTCAGCAGTCGAATGTTGTTAATTTATATTTGTGACTGTCCTGATGTCTAGTTGTACACCTCCAACTTTGGTCTTGACGCAAGCTCCCGTTTTAGAGATATCTGCGATTTTACACGATTTTTCTTGACGTCAGTGTGTATGTATAAATGTATGTATGTATCTCGTGTGACTCAAAAACGGTTGGACGCAAGACGTTGAAAATGGGCATATAGGTTTGTTATAACACTTAATTGTGCATCTTACATTTTGGTCTTCCTGTGACTTTTTTGTTTTGGAGATATTTACGAAAACTATGTTCGAAATGACCTAATATACGAAAGATTTTTGGCATTATATATAACCTGTCGACATAAAGATTTTAAAAGTTGCAAATTATAAAATCCATAATGATGTTGTTATAAAAGTCGTATACATTTTTGATTGTAGAAAGTAATTTGTAAAGACATAAGCAGGTTATTGTCGAGAATGCATTTTATTTAATGAATATTCTGGAAACAGTTGAATAAAACTATACAACAAAAATCAATAATACACAAATATTCTCGAAACAATCCAATAAAACAGACATTCGTACTACAGAAGTCATGGAAACAAGGTTAAATATACATTCAGGAATAATGATCAACCACATAGTACGAAGACAAAATTTTAATTCATCGAAAGTCTTGTCAGTGATTTATAGAATTTTCGAGGTAGCTCTGTGGTAGGAACCAAAGAATTATTCTGGTGAATTTCAGAACTCGACTCCTATTGAAGTTAGAGATCCCAAAATTTAGAAATCCTAAACTACCACTTTTTGCCAAATTTGGAATCCGGATTGCCTAATTTGACACTAAGTCAACGCCCACCTTCGTGAAAATGAAAAAAATACCATCTGTTTCCATTTTTACTGTAACACCGTATAGAAAGTTGAACGTAAAGAAATGGGCAAGTTCTAGTATACAATCATGAATAAAGACCCTTTTTACTTTCTTCTATATTCAATAGAAAAAAGTATTGGATTCGTAAAAATTTTCGACCTCGGGTTTTTGATGGATTTACACGTTTTGAGAGCTGTAGAACACGATTTGACCATTTTTAGAAAACGTGTGTCTGTCTGTCCGTGTGTGTGTGTGTGACAAAATTTTGTGGCAACTGTATCTCAGAAACTACTGCACTGAATTTCATACAAATTGGTGTGTAGTTACATCTTGACCTAAATTAGTGTCTATCAACTTTTGGTAAAAATTGTCTTACAGGTTGCGTTGCCATCCCGCTTTTTCTAAATTTTTAACATGGTAGTAGAGGACAAAATTTTGTATAAATGTTCATAAAGATAATTATTTTTTAATAATTATAATGAAATTTACAAGAATTACTTATAATAGAAATAGTCAACTGCGAAAAACTTTTGTACATGTAGGAGTATCGCCTCCCCCCTCGAGGGGAATAAATTTGCATGAGTATTTTTCAAAAGAGCTCGCCATACCTTAAGTTAATGGTTGAATCATCGATCTGCGATAATTTAAAATAAAGTTATTTTATTTTTTTTTTTTTTTTTTTTTTAATGTAATATCGAGAATAAAATGAGCTTTTTTTTGGATATTTAGTGTTGTATTACTTCTCTAATATGGAAATCGTACTGCATTATCATGGAAGATAATTTTATTAAATAATGATTTTAATAAATTACATTTACTGAGTGAATTTGCATAGGAAAATATAGACGAAAGTCATGTGGTGGCCACAACATTCTAGTTTTTATATAGTACTAACAGGCTTTGCCCGCTTCGCTGGACGCAATACTGAAATGAGTTGTCAAAATCCTATAACATTATTAATTAACCTGAGTAAAAGTTCCCGCTGTGCTCAGTAGAGATTTTTCTCGCCCGCAACGTGAGGAGTCCATGTTCCCACTGCCTTCAGCAGCAACTTACCCGATTTTTACTCCCCACTTCCCCAGTGGCTAAGTTCGAAGTTTTGCAAAATCTCGACAAAGTACATAATGCATACAACTAATCAACATCCACACGCCAAAGTTCGCCAACGTATGATAATTTAAGGCGAATTCAAACTTGGAAAACATGTTTTCACACGTGTTTACTCTCGTCTTTATTCTCGACACCAAGGGTGTAAGGGGGGATTTGGTAAAATAACGTTAAAATAAGGGTCGGATACACATGAACAATTTACGCACCAAATTTCGTGACCACAGATCCCATAGATTTCTCAGGATAAATTTAGCGCTAAAAGGTGTGTCTCGAGTTTGCCTTCTCGTAACCCCTCCCTCCACCCCCCCCCCCGAAAAAACGCAAACCCTAAAAAAACAAAAACGTGTTTTTGGAAATATTCTAAGGAACTCGCATAGCCTTTTTTCAATATATTTGTTCCATTTTTGGTAGAGGTCTACTCAAAAATCAGGAATTTTCAATATCCCTTCCTTTAAAAATCGAAAATTCCTAAATGCAGATAATGTATTATTTCTACTCATGTCTAGTCTCCCCATGTGCAATTTCTTTACTGTGAAATAATTAGAAGCCGAGTTATGCTTACAAACGTGTTTTTGTCTTTTACCTCTCCCAGGGGGGAAAGGGGAGTAATTTCGGAAAAGTTGATAAATATAATTTTAAGTTGGAAGAAGACCTAAATTCCAGCGAAGCGCCGTTGAATTCCGTCCACCCGTTCTCAAGTGATACCCGGACAAAAGTGTTTTTGTATTTTGTCCCCCAGGGGAGAACGTGGTGGAATTTCTGAAAAGTTGATAGATATAATTTTAAGTTGGGTAAAAACTTAAATTCCTGCAAAGCGCCGTTAAATTATGTCCAGCCGTTCTCAAGTGATACCCGGACAAAAGTGTTTCTGTCTTCTGCTCCCCCCCCCAGGGGGGAATATGAAGAAATTTCTGAAAAATTGATAGATATAATTTTAAGTTGGGTAAAGACCTAAATAGCGCCATTGAATTCTGTCCAGCCATTCTCAAGTAATACCCGGACAAACGTGTTTTTGTCTTTTGCCCCCCAGGGGGGAACATGGGGGAATTTCTGAAAAATTGATAGATATAATTTTAAGTTGGGTAAAGATCTAAGTTTCTGCCAAGCGCCGTTGAACTCCGTCCAGCTGTTCTCAAGTGATGCCCGGTCAAAAAAGCTACATACAGACACAGGCAAAATTTTCTGAAGTCATTTTCGGCTTTCATGGTGTGTGAAACGTGAAGATATCGGAAAATTTTTCGATTCTGACAAATTTACAGACAAAAATCTGATTTTATTAATATAGACTAGCGAGCTTCGCCCGCTAGCGTGTCAGTATTTTCAAATGAATCACTAACAATAACTTTTAGTCTTAAGAAAAGAAATTAAAAAAAAAAAAAATCATTTATGATTGGGTAAAAAGTCAGCCCAAGTGCGCACTGCCTTCGGCAGCGCAGTCCTGTGCGCGCTGCACGCGCACAATTTCAGGGATACATGCGCTGCACGCGCGTATTCCTTCCCTCACCATTCGTGGCTCCTAAAAAAAATCGGATCGGGTAAAAACTCCCATCGGGTCCCCACTGCCTCAGGCAGCGCAGATCCATGCGAACTGCGCGCGCACGTGTGGAGGTATACGTGCGCTGCGTCAAAATTTTATTCTTAAGAAAATTTAAAAAATCATTTCTCATCGGGTAAACATTCGGACCGGGTCCCCACTGCCTTCGGCAGCGCAGTACCGTGCGCGCGCAGCGCGCACGACTTAACGGATACACGCACTGCGCGCGCGTATTCCTTCCCTGACCCTTCGTACCTGAAAAAAAAAAATCTGATCTGGTAAAAACTCCCACCGGGTCCCCACTGCCTCCGGCAGTGCAGACCCATGCGCGCTGCGTGCGCACGTGTGAAGCTATAAATTTGAAAATATTACAGCGCCATAAAAGAAAACTGAATCAGGACACCTCAAAACGTGTAAATCTGCTGAAAACTTTCGATAATATAAAAGAACTTTAAAATATCTTTCGAATGATGTATTAAAAATAATTTAATCATAATTAGAAATTGAAATATTGAAATTTGAAAATATTTCAGTGCCATCTGGCGGTACGAATTTCTGCATTCCACTGTTCGATTCCAAATCAAAAAAGCATTCTAATGATGTATTACTTATGAAATTATTTTAATTAGTAGCTGAAATACAAAAGAAAACCTAATCAGGAACCCTCAAAACGTGTAAATCGGGTGAAATCTCGCACGCGGTATACACCTATTTCTTTCCCACCCTTTCAGCCCCTCCGAATTAACCTACGTATACCAATTTTGAGCGGTCTAACTCAATTAGCCGAGATGCAAAAGAAAACAATCATAATTAGGAATTGAAATACGCTTATTAGAATAAAATTTAATTTGGAATTAAAATGTAAACCTTTTGTTTATAGACGAAAATCGATGAAATTTGAACTGCAAGTTTATTTTATGGTTTTAAGATTGTATACCAAGTGACATGTGCGAATTCTAAAAATTCAAGAAAATAGAAATTTGCAATTTTTTATTCCAGTTAAAATACATCCGATTATCAACGGCCGGTGTTTTTTTTTTTTTTTTTTTTTTTTTTCGCTGCGAGCAGAAATCTCTCTTCCTTGAAGTGGTTCCCATGGTATGACAAACGGCAATGAAATTCTGAAATTCTGAACGGCAATGAAAAATGAAATTCTGCCCAACAAACGGCAATGAAATTCTGAAAATCACTACGGAAGGAATACCGCGTATTCAATTCAGTGGGTTTAAAGCGTGAAATTAAAAAATTTATAACTCATTCAGTTTTTTAAATTTTCTCTCAATCTTTTGGGAATTAAATTATGAAAGCGAGATCTATATACAAAAAAAAAAAAAAAAAAAAAAAAGCAATGATTTATCTCTAAACGCTTTTGAGTTATAAAGTGTTTTGTGAAAAAATCGATGTTTCATAAAATCTAAAAATATGGATCGCTAATCCGTATTTTGTAAAAATGTTTATATGGTTCGAAAGAGGATTAAATGGCCTTTCTTTGTATACCAGTTGTTAAGAAATGGAAGAGTTAATCGGTCGTACAGGGCGTTTCAAAAAAGACGATCGAGAAAAAGAGAAATTTTCGACCCTTTTTAAAACTTTTTTAAAAAATATAAAAAATCCGTATTTTTTAAAAAAAATTGTACCGTAAGAATCGGTAATAAATGTTCTTTCTCGTGGTACAGGTGTATTTTCGATATCTCCAACAGATCGGAAGCGATCGCTTTACAAAAACCCACGAAAATTCCTCTTTCTGCTTCTTCTTTTAAGGTAAGCGTTTCCGGGCGAAAATGATGATCGCGTGCCATTTTGAATCATTTTTTCGTTAGACAATGGTCGACATTTTAATTAATATCTCCGCTAATTAGGGTCGCATCGTTTAGCAAATTAGATAACCTAGATCTGTGATAAATTCTCTGTCCGACGGTACCTGTTCGAAGTCCGTGCGAGCTTTAGCGGCGGAGCCTTTGCTGTTTCAAGCCGTTTCTCACAGACACACACACACACACGTACAGATTTTAATAATATAAGAGATTGTTAGGCACTTATAGAAATTTCGAAGAAGTTCTGTGCTAGAAACCAACGAATCTTTCTGGAAAAGTCCAGAAATCTGTATTTATTGAAGTTAGAGTTTCCAAACTTTGGCAACCCTACAAATTTTCGCCAAATTTATCGCAATTCACTAAATTTGATGCCAAGGCCAAAATCTGTGTTGGAACAAAACTTGGTGACTGGGCGAGATTAGAGACGAAATTTGGCAAAAAAAATTTCAGTTGAGTCAGAATTAATAAGCCCTTTCTCAAGTTTAATGGAGTTAATTGTTTTAGTATAATGTATTGTTTCTCACCATTAATTTTCGCCAAGGAGAACAAAAGTAGACTATCTACACTAGAGTAAATTCTATTGAACTCTCACTCAGCTGTGCATTTGCTAATGAGATGTTCTGTAATAATCTGTTAAATACTATTCCAGTACAAGCCGTATTCGTTCTCTGCGGTATATATAGGGGAGAGTGGGGATGAATGGGACGCAGGATGAATGGGACAGTAGCAAAATTTTTATGTTTTGCATGCACCAGAAACTTCAAAATTTTTCTGATATATGGCAGTACTGAAGTCATTCATCAAGTGTAGTTTCTGAGTTGTGCTATCTATAGAAGGGCAGAAAAAAATTAAAATGTCTTTTTCTGCTGCCAAAGTAACTTTTACTGATTCGATTAGGTAGTAGTTAAGAAATTAACTATCTGCTTAAAGTTAATATAACTCTTATATGATGAAAAGGCATAATCTTTTACTGTGTTTATGATATTCAAGAAGAATATTGACAATTGTTCATTAAACATATTTCCTGTTTTATATGATCATGTGGTGTTGGGGATGAATGGGACATTCCCCACTTTTTTCATCCACTTCCTTCTGATGTTTATTATTCAATTATTTCAAAGCTATATTATCAGGTTTTTAATTAAAATATTAAAATTTTGAACTAAATACTTTTTATCAAAATGGTTTATAGCTTACAATATTCAGTAATAGTGTATGTTTTTATTAGTGAAAATATTTTTTTATATAGTAATTCCAGAGTACCACTACGCACAAACGAATTTTACCTATTTATAATATTAACTTAGATAAACCCTTTCAAGAGTGGTGTTGCAGCTACAATAATACCTAATTTTAATGCCAAAGTGCAAAATTCCTCCCAGAAATTTTTTATAGAATTTTACTTTTATAATTTAGAGAGAAAATTTCATTTACTTCTTGTCTTCTAATATCGTTCTTAAATTCCAGTGGCTTTTGATTTTAAATGAACAGAATTACTCTGCACCGGAAAGAGTTAAGCAGTGAAAAAAAAAAAAAAAACGTATTTAGACTGTAGTTTTTCTATTAATTTTTACATTACATTCTGCAACAAATTTCCATACATCAAACAATTTTGAAAAAAAAAAAAAAAATGTATTGTGCAAGATGTTATATAATATGTAGATATTCAGGCATAGATTCAATGAATGGTTCCATATAGTGATATTTATTTCTTATAAGTTTAATGTTAAAATATTGAATACATGGAATAGTGCAATAACTAAACTATTCACTTCACTTGTATAACATTTTGTAAGTTATTTTGTGGCTTTCAGCATAAATGTAGGCAAAACATTGTTTTTTTCTTCTTATAATTAACATACATGAATTCATAGAATTTGTTTTTCCAACAATCTGAGACGGAAAAATGGCAGATAAGTTATATCTGTTGGGTGTTATTTAAAAGATAATATGTAGGTGTGGACACTTCCTGACTTCCTTCTTCAATCATTTAACCCACTGAGCATCTTGAAAGAGAACAAAATTGCAATGTTGTTTTCACTGCATTAAATTTTTAATGTACTAAATTAATAGTTATTTCAGCTAGAAATAAAAAATTTGACTACACATTTAACGATACACCTCAGGACTATTAAATGCGACATTTATATTCACAAAACATGCAAAGAATCGATAATTATGCATTTTTGAATTATAAATGTAACAGGGGGGAAACAATGCTCAGTGAACGAAAAAAAAAAAAAAAAAATATGCATCAGCCGCTCGAAAGGTTAACTATAAAAACATCAACATTTTTATGTCTGGAAAGTGTTTGTAAAAAAACAGAAATATTCTACTCCACTCAATGAATGCACTTTCTTTTACAAAAAATCACAAAACAGCCTAATAAAACAATTATTCATAACACTAATGCTATGAAAAGAACTATATACACCACAAAGACAGACCATGAATATCTGTTGTTGAGGAACAATAATGAACAATGTGTGTCACTGACAGAGTCCAATGGAATTCATTAGCGTGCTTTTATATTCTTTGGTGAAAGTAGTACCAAGAAATCACTAGATTGTAACAAAAAAACGATAGTTGATTCTGCTTAAAACTGAGATATTTCCAATTTTGGCAATCTTAAACTGCATTTTTTTTTTTCAAATTTAGTTGCCAAGTTTATCACCCGGGAGGACATCTATTGAAGCCAACAGACTATTATATGTTCCTCAAGTAAGTGTTTTCATGTATTTACACAATAAAAACAGTTCTGATAAAGGATAGGATTTTTATCCTTTATAACAAGATTATTACACGATGTTCAGTGGCATAGCTAGACCACAATTTCGGGAAATGTTAATCTTTTGTTTTCTTCTTTTCTGTACAATTGTTTAGTATTTACAATATACTATTAGTTTTACAATTAGGAAATACTAATTTAGAGAGAGAATTTAGGTTGTACTGTGTAGATAAGGACAATTGTAAAAACTTGAGCATAAAAAATGAGACTAAATTAAGAAAAAAGGTAATGCTGCATTAGAGAACTTTTTTAATATAAGAAATTTATTCAAAATTTTAATAATCTATATAATTATAGCAATAAAGAATCTATATAGATAAACACGAAAAGTAGTATGTGGATAACTAGGGATTTTACATGGGGATTCATTACTCATTAGGTGTATCCTGAATGTGTTTGAAACTTCAATCACAAGTATTCATGCAGCATTTCCACAGAACCATATGAAATATTTAAAATCTGGAAGATTTTTGTAATATCTCAGATTCCCCCAATAGCTAAGGGAATGTGAGAAACAGGGACTGCATCTGATACAATAATGACTTTATTTTAACTTTATATGATCCCATTAGCTGAAGTTCAAACATGAATGAACCAATAAATCAGACATTACTGATCCTCTGATGTCCAATTGTAAAGTTTAGTTTGTTGCATGAAAACTTTGTAAATTAACACCATGAGTTGCAGAAAATGCATAACAATCTTTTTGGTTTGAAATTATTTAGCACAACTATTCATTAGGTGAAAGGTAGGTATGAGAACAGTGTGGAAGCAATAACATGCTTGGTACATGGCACTTTAGTTTAAATACATAGATTACACCTCCGTTGTTGTAATTTCAAATATTGTTTTATTCCTGTTTACTTATTTTAGTTAATTCAGTTGATTTCATATTAATTTCACTTCCATGGTTCAAAATGACAACTCTCTTCTTCTCCTGACATCTTGATTTATAAAGTTTAAGGTGTGTTGCTGTTTTTTTTTTTTTTTTTTTTTTTTTTTTTGCTGCATTTGTGCTAACAATTTTTTACATAATGATTGTGTTTAATTATCTCAATCTCAGATAATGACATCTTTCAGAAAATCATAGCGTTAACACTCGGATTTTCATTCAGCTTTATTCAATAACAGCATTTAGGTGCATTTATCTACAAATAACATCTAGGTGTTGCCAGATTTTATTAGTGCAATAGGGGATGGGGGCAGTTCCATCAGGCTGCAACTTTATTAAGCATCACAATGACTGAAGAACAAATACTTCATACTTCTTTGAAATGTTCCAATAGGACTTAGTCCAAGGCCATCAGGTATTTACTCTACCATCCCCAACCTATGCAGATGAAGAGAAAAAAAGTGAGGCCCAATGAGGTTGTCTCTTATGGTTATGCTTCTATTACACACAATGATCTTTCAGACAACTCTCATTTGAGACAATTTTTATCCAATTTTTGAAAGCCAAAATCCAAAAGAGGGTTACAATAATTGAGTAAAAAATTGTTTGAAAAACTGGTTTGCACGGTACACAGTACATGACAAGGAAAGCTACTTATCGCTGTTTTAATGGGGACGACAGGGGGGAGGGGAGGGGGGAGAGCGAAGAGAACAACTGTGAATGAATCCCCACCCCCTCCCCGGCCGCTGTCTTTTTTCAAAGTGTAAGGAGCTTTCTTTCCATTGGCTTGTAACAGTAAAAGGAGTTGCTCATAGGAACAACTTTTTCTGACTAGCCAGAAAAAATTGTTTGTATTCCCAATTTCTATTACACTGGGCTTTCAGGTGATTTGAGCCAACAAAATTTGCTAAAATTCACAATTGGCTCAAAAGTTGTACGTAAACTCATGTGTGTAATAGGGGCATTAGAATGTAACTCTAAGCATTTACAGTGAAATGGTTATGAAATTAGCATTTTCCTGTACCATAGTTGTACTACAGACACAACAAATGGGCATTATGTGTATTGAAAGTTCTGTCTTACAATTTCTTTTTTTTTTTTTTGTTCTTGAACAAAACATTTTGTTGTGCTTTTAGGTTTACCAATTGTCTACATGAGGGTCTAGGTCTGGGAAATATTGCTCTCCGTTGGGGTTTTTCTGAGCCTGTATTCCTAGCCATTAACCTAGGTTATTTACATGCGCTTCAGGGAAAAATTCCAAACATAGTGACACCTTGTTCAAACTTGGTACTTCCTATCTATCAGTTTTAAGATAACTATTCAACCACTGATAGGACTAATATTAACAAAACAGACACAGTAAATGTGGGGTCTTCTGCACTTTGTCGAACCAGCCAAATAGCAAAATCCCTCTCTTCAAACTGAAAATATGTGCTTCTAATACTTTGACAAAGATCATAATTCCTCAATTTAATATGGCGAATTATTTTAATCAAGCCAGATAGTGACCATATAATCCAAAATCTATTAAACTGACAAAAGAAAAAAGAAAAATTTTAATATAAACTGGAGTTTTTATTATAACAATATTATTTCTTTGTTTAATCTAATAAAATGTTAATGTTTTGTTAACATTAAAATGTCCTTTTAACATTTTCTGACAAAACTGAAAAGTGTATAAATCCTTGTTGTTGATCTCTGGCACTCTAATTTCTGTAGAAAATTTTAAAATGCCTTGGTACTGATATTTATTATTGAGATTCACTATAGCATATTTCCAAAATAAAATGAAATTTTAAACTCACAAGAATACAGGCTCAGATCTTTTTGAAAGACTTCCTAGAAAAGTCATTCCACTCAGGACCTTTGAGGGTAATCAGCCTTAACACACACACCTCCTAATAAATACACTCTTAATAATAACACACTCCCTATAAATAGTGTACCATTAATTTGAGTGAATAAGCACATTTTAATATCTTTATACTGCACAAGAAAAAAAAAAGTAAATTAGGGTAGTTGGAAGGCAAAAATGTGTAAAAAGTAGTATTCTTTAAGATTTATTTTACCCTGTGCTATTTTATTTTTGTTTCTGCGATAAAGAAAATTAAAAAATTTTAAGCAATTCTGTTTATTTACATCATGTTGCACTTGCTAACCACATACATTTAAAAGGCAAAGAATGCAAACAAACATAAAAAACTATTGTGATATGCAGCAAGGAGGCGAGTCTCAGAGTTGTTCTCATCCAAATATCCTATAAAAGGATCTTCATGGAAAGGGTTGTTGTTGTTGTTGTGGGGATTAAGGCTGATTGACTGCACTAGGGTCCAAGAGCTGAGGGGGAGTGCCCGCCATGGGGATCTCTCTAAGGGATCCTAGCCCGTATTTGTGCAGGTTTTGGAGAAAACCATGGAAAACTCTGAACAGCTAGACTGACAAGTTCGACCTGGGATCGAACCCAGCACCTCATGTCTACCAGCTTAGAGCTCATAACTGCTCAGCCGTTGGTGAGCATCTTCATGCAAAGATACAAACTCAAAATGAAAATATAACTACGGTAATTTCCAGCATACAATCCACAGATAACATAAGTACGTTTTGCACCAGAAATGTTCATTTACAGATAAAATTACATTTGTACAAGCAGTTACTTAAAAAAAGAGATTTTTCTGTTAAGTAACATTTTTGAAGCAGAAATGCTATATCTTACCTATGGATTATATGCTAGCAATTTCGGCATAATATATAACAGGGCGATTTAGAGAGCAAACTCCATTAAGCAATTAAACAGAAGAAAATTTTTATTAGAAAAATACTTTTATTTCATAGATAGAGTTGCTACACAAATCTTTGAAACAAATTACCTAAATTTTCTCTATAGACATGTGTGCAGTCCTTACTAAATGTATTTACCAGGGAGTTTAGGGAGTTTTTGAAATTACATCAGTTTTTATGTTATTTGTGTTAGGAGAATAAAGAATGTTTTATTATTTTTATACTTTTTCAGTGAGAAATTATTTTTCTATTCTTGTAATATACACTTATGGGTGTGAAAATTGCAACACCAAGAAGGAATGTGAATATAAGAATGATATTTATTGGGCACATACATTATAGTAGGACGAACAATTGATTAAATTTTCAGGAAGTTTTGAGTAATATATTCTAAGAAAACAGTACATAAAGCAACCACCTCTAGGAGCAATAACTACAGTTATCTGCTGAGGCATTGAATCGAACAGCAATTGGATAACATATTCAGATATAGCACTTCATGAAGCTTCAACAGGATGCCACAGTTCATAGACTGTAGTTGCTGGTGAGTGGTGGTGGGCCACTCACTTTTCAACAATTAAACAGTGATTTTCATTGGTGTGAGATCAGGAAAACACGCTGGCTGGAAGAACGGTTGAACACATTCTGTATCAAGGAAGGTCCAGACAATACAGACAACTTGCAGTCATGCATTATCCTGCTTAAATATTGTGTTATGGACGCCTTGAATATAGAGCAAATGGGCAGGTTTTAACTCACCAGAAATTTAATGGCCGCTATTCAGAGTGCCGGGAATGCGAACAAGAAGTAATCAAGACATGTATCCAATGGGTCCCCACACCATTATTGCAGGTGAAGAACAGTGTGATGATGTCGAATCCCAGCTGACAATGCACATTATTCACAATGCCGTTAAATACGAATAAAGCAATCCTGATGCTGTAAACAGGATTGTGTTTTGTCTGAAAGGCAACTTTATGCCTTTCCTGTGTCTAGGTTTGTCATTGATCCCACATTAAAGGCACCTATATCAGTGATGCAGTTTTGAGGGTAATCAAAATTTTGATAGCCGCATACTGGGTCACCATCTGGAGTCATGGTATGCGATACCACTGGATACACGCCTCAGTCACCTTTTGCTTTTATTCTCGCCATTCTGAATACCAGTCATTACATTTCTGACAAGTTAAGGCCCATCACTCTGCCCTATATTCAAAGCCTCCGAAGCACAATACTTAAGCAGGACAATGCACGATTGCAAGTTGTCTGTATTGTCCGGACCTTCCTTGATGCAGAATGTGTTCGACTGCTGCTCTGGCCTCTGAGTTCTCCTGATCTCGCTCGCACCAATGAAAATGACTGTTTAATCGTTGAAAAGTGACTGGTCCCCCCACCACTCAATAGTAATTATGATCGATGAATTGTGACATCCTGTTGAAGCTTCATAAATTTCTTTACCTGAATATGTCATCCAATTGCTGTTTGATTCAATGCCTAGGCAGATAAGTGCTGTCACTGCTCACAGAGATCGCTGCTTCATGTTCTGTTTTCTCAGTACATATTACTCCAAATTTCCTGGAATTTTAATCAATTGTTCTTCTTACTATAATATATGTGCCTATTAAACATCATTCTGATATTCCCATTCCTTCTTGGTGTTGCAATTTTCACAAAAATGAGTGTATATATATAATAAAAAAAATCAGACTTTTGCCTGCAATTTTCTTAGAGTTGAAAATTTTTGCGATATCTTCACATTTCACACAATATGAAAGACGAAAAAGGCTTCCGAAAACTGTGTGTGTTGGGGGAGGGGGTCTGTAAGTCTGTAACACTGTTTTTGTCCAGGTATTTTATCGTAAGAATGGCTGAATGGAATTTAACACTTGTAAGGAATTTTCATTCCATTCTTATCCAACTTAAAATTATATCTATAAAATTTTGTAAAATTTCCCCCCTCCCCATTCCCTGGGAAGGCAGTAGGCAAAAACACATTTGTAAGCATAACTTCGCTGCAAATTACTTCACGGTGAAGAAATTTCACATGGGGAGATTGGATTTGAGTAGAATCTTCTACGATGTTGCAAATTTTGATTTTTAAGAGGAGGAGAAGAAGCAAAATTGATTTTCGGGGGTGGGGGTGGGGTGTATTTCGCTAATTCTGGATTTTTTAGTAGAACTCTATCAAAAACGGTACAAAGATGTTGAAAACAGCCATGCATCTTCTTTAGGATATTTCCAAAAAACCCTTTTTTTTTGGGGGGGGGGATTTTTATTTGGGAGGGGGACATTATGAGGGGACGTATTTGAGAACCCTCTTTTAGGGCTAAATTTGTCCTGAGAAATCTATGGGAGCTGCAATCATGAATTTTGGTGCATGAATTGCTTTATATGTATCTGAGACCTATTTAACATAATTTTACGAAATTCCTCCCTCCCCCACCTTGAGATCGGTGGACAATAAATACGTATCCAAGCATAACCTTGCTTCAGATTATCTCAGTAAAATAAATTTTTATGTGTGGGTTATGCATATCCAACATGCACTATAAAGGAATTTTGTGAAATTTCCCCCATTTTCCTTTTAGAGGTTGGGAGGGGGAAGGAAACACTTTTTCTAGAATAACTATGTTCTAATTTGTCTCAGGAAAGTGATTTTTTGATGTATTGATTGGTTATGCATATCGAATACAGACACTATAAAAGGATTTTGCAAAATTACCTTCTACTCCTCCCATAGGGAATGTAGGCAGGGCAAAAAACATGTTTTCAAGCTTAAATTTTTTCAAAATGATCTTAGAAAAGCAATTTGTGATGTGTGGGTTCATTATACATATCCAACATGTAGTATACAGAGTTTTGCGAATTTTCCTCTTTAAGAGCAGGGAACAATAATTTATTTAAAAAACTTTCAAAACCCAAATTCTTAATGTATTGTATCACATAAATCTTTTCGAAGTTAAAATAAAATTTAATTTGACAAAAAAAATAGTAACTTTTTTGTTTATTAACCCCTTGGGTACATTTGATGTCTGAGACACGTCATTCACTTTTTTGTTTTGCAATTCTAATTACTTGAAGACATCTTAATACTACATATGTCACCAATATTTTAGAAATAAATAAATTCTGACGTAAAATGTACTGCTTTTACATACTACTCCAAGCAACCAAAAATTATATCTGTTCCACATGCAAATATTTTCTCAAATAAATCCGTACCCAAGGGGCTAACCAAAAAAAATTGATGAAATTTGAAATGCAAGTTGATCTTGCATTTGTCTTGTGGGGTACAGGCTGTATATTACATTTTTGTGTTTGTGAGAGAAAATTAAAAAAAATTGAAAACTGCAATTTTTAATCTCACTTCAAAAACGTATGACTTAATGTGAAGTAGATTTTTTTTTATTTCTCTTAACGGTTTCCATACAATCTTCTGCTGTTTCCACCGAAAATTCATACTTTAGTTAATTTTAAAAAATTTAACTGCCCGATCGATAAGCTGTTTAATCCATCGGATTCACAAAAATTTTCCCTTTCATTTGGTACCTTGTAACGATACAACTGATATTTCTAATTTATTTTCTATTTTTTCTAATTTATTTTTCTCATTTTAAATAAATGTACTTTTTTTTTTTTTTTATTCTTCAGGGAAAAAAAAAAAAAAAATGGCAACAATTAAATTATGTTGAGATTCACAAACATACCGTAGTGAATGACAGTAAGTACATAAGAATTTAGAGGACAACATGTTTTAAAACATAAATCTGATCCAAATTACTTGAGGAAGGCTATATTTTTATGTGTAGGTTGGTTATGTGTATGCAATATACACTATAAAGGCATTTTGTGAAATTACTCACACCGTTTTAGGGCGAGAGGGGCAAAAAAAAAAAAAACAATTTCAAGCTGAAATCTGCTTTAAATTAACAATCCCAAATTTTGGTGTATGGGTGTTGATTAAATGTACACAATATATATTTTAATGGGATTTCACGAAACTTCTAAATTCTCTGCCGGGGAAGGGGGGGGTGAAAAGTGAGTAACTCACTGCCAAAAGCAGTGGGGACTTGGATTCATCATGTAGTGAGCGGGAAAACCACTACCAAATGCAATAGGAACTTTAATTTAGATTTTGTTTGATTTCATTGATTCTTTTTTTTTTATTAACATACTTGCCAACCAATTTTAATAAAAAAGGGAAGATTTTTGTTGAAAAACCAGAAGATTTCATAAAAAAAGGGAAGGTTTTTTTTCCTTTGACGTATTAAACAATACAGTTTTACAATTTTAATATTTTGAAGGAATCTATAAAAATGTTTTACTATAGATTGATTACACTCAGGGGTAGCACCAGCTAGGGGGGCACAGCCCCCCCACCCGTTGGGCAGTCTGTGCACCCCCCCCCCCCCCCAATCGGGGCATACTCCTAAAATCTCTCGGGGGAACAAATACAAAAATTTCATTTTTTCTACTTTAAAAAAACTTTTCTAAAAAAACTTAGCTAAGTTAAAGTATATAATAAAAAAGTAAATAAAATAAGAAAGCTGAATTGATACCTAATAGTGTAGAAAGAAATGCACTCACTAAGCAGCTGTCAAATATTTTCTATCAAACATTTTTAGTTACCATTAGCTGTTTCAACAGGGTTCACGTTCAGATATAGAAAAAAAAAATTCCCTGGGCAATTTTCAAAAAAATATTAGTGACTATTACAAGAAATATTCCTCTAGAGAGAAGAAAATACATCTACTTCCACTGTATGATGTCATGTTACTGCCGATCATGATAGAAATTCAGGTAGAAATCATTGTTTACATGCATATTTTCATGATCCTTAATCATTTGAATTTTGATATTGAGCTGAACAAAAAAAAAAAAGTCATTTGAGAGAAAGGAAATATTTGTTTTTTCCAGGTTTTATAATTGATTTTCCCTGACTTTTTATAAAAATTTTTAATTTCCCTGACTCTTTTTTTTTTTAAACAAAATCCTACTTCCCTGAGTATTCTAGGTTTTCCCTGATGAGTATGAACCCTGTTAAAGCTCCCCCCCCCCCCCAAAAAAAAAAAAAAATTATACATGTGGTTTTTAAAATTGGAAATTAGCTGAAAATTTTTAACATTGTTGGTTGGTTGGTAGATTAGTTAAATATTCACAATGTCACTTTCAATAAATTGGCGACATAAATATTTATATGTATAATTTTTAACTACATTAAGCAATTTCAGAATTTTTTCCTTAACATAAAATAATAATAATAATAATATAACTGCAATAACTTTTATATCCACATAAAACCTTAATAAAACTCCATGCCAACAGAAAAACAAATTTTTTAAGCAAATATAGAATATGATTTTTGTGTATGTACATTAATCATACATATAAAAAAAAAGTGGCAGTAGCTAATTATCAGTTTCAAACGTGCATAAAACTAACTGAGTATTAATTTTCTTAAAGTGGTTTGGGAAAAATTTTCCTACCTGAAAAAATTATTCTTCATTTTTTTTCCATGTTTACACATTTGGTATAAATATGACAAACAAATATTTAATTTAATTGAGGAAAAATAAACAGATTCATTAAATTCAGCAATAAAGGTCTGAAAATAATTACATATACATCAGAAATATTGATCACTTCCATTGCTTTATTGTTTCTAGAATTGATCATTGATCACAATCCGGGGAAAGGGAAGGGGGGGGGGGGGGAGATAATTACAGAGTAAAAAATATTAAATTCTTTCAACTCTACTTCTAGAATCTAATGAAAGAAGTTTAAAATTAATATTTATTATCATTTATGTTGCAGATAGATAAAGACGAGTCGTAAAGGTCGTATACGTCCAGGATTAAACAAAAGACTTCTGCAGAACATTTGATTGCTGATCACTAATTGGAGATAAATTAAGGCGTGGGGGGGGGGGGCAAAAAATAATTACATCTGCAAGAAATATTTGACAATTCTATTTCTTTACATGTTCTAGAATCTCATAAAGCAACTTTGAAATGAATATTGACATTCATGTTATGGATGGAGAAAGATTTTGAATCGGGAGTTTTCGTAGAACATTTGGGGTTTCTTTTTAAAACGAACGATATCCGCGACTTTTTAAAAAACGGAAGATTTCATCATCTGTCCGGAAGACCGGAAGATACGCTAAAAAACCGGAAGTCTTCCGGGAAAACCGGAAAAGTTGGCAAGTATGTATTAATAATGATATAGAATTTTGAGAATTCATTTAAATATAGTGACCAGTGAAGCGGGTAAAGCCTGCTACTATATATATTTATGTATAATAATATATACACTAAGCGACAAAAAAAAAGCCGCACTTGGATGTTTTCCTTTTCGCCTTCTACAACTGCCAATTTTATCGTTTAAAAAGCAAATTTTCGAACAGATTTTACTATGTTGTCCTCCACATACACTTTAGCTTCGAGTCTAGTGTTAAAAACAAAATGCAATTGTCAGGAAAATTGTAATTTTAGAATTTATTTCAAAAATGGTAAGAATAAGGCAGTTAACGATGCCACAAAAAGTATTAATTTTTAAATGAAAATCAAAAAATATTTTAATACGTGAGATGGCAAAATAATTAAATGCTAACGAAATATTGGAAAAATGAATTTTAGCAAAATATAAATTTTTTTGGCCGTTTAAACTGGGAATTTGGCTTTAGGCGGTCATGTTGCTCATCCAAGCAAGATAACCGCAAGTTAAAATGCGAATGTTTAAAAAATCGATTTGAATCATGTTCAGAACTTAAAAAAGATTTTAAAAAAGTGTATAGTAAATTACTTTCTTCAAAAACAATGCGGGAACAATTAAACAAAGCGGGTTAATGAACGGAAGATCTGTGAAAAAAGCCATTATTAAGGCAAAGAATTAGAAAAAACAATACTTTATTCATTTATTTTTAAAGAAAAGCATACTAATTTAATTTTAAGTTTTATTTGTTAAAATATACCTTACATAAGCTTTTCATCGTTTTGGCTGATTAATTTCGGTCGCAAACGCGACAATCCTCAGAGCCATGACAATCGTTTTCGTCCTTCTGTTTATAGTTCGGCGGTTTGCTGTGGCTGTTATTTCGCTTCACTTCATATTCCTCCAAGATGTGTTGCCATGCAGTAGGGATGACGGAATGTTCTCTATTGTTTACAGTGTTGGGGTTAGTAATAATTTCAAGTGCCTCCCATTTTAAAGCATAATTATGGTTATTATAAGGTGCTATTTTTTGGATGTTAATGGAGTTAATGTTTATGGGGTTATTATTGTGGGTAGTGGAGAAAGCGGTAGAGGTTTTTCCTAATTTAAGGTCTGCACGGTGTTCTTTTTCTCTATCGGTGATTTTTCGCTTGGTCATCCCAATGTAGCAGGCGTTTTTACCATTGATATGTTCGAAGTTGATTTTATAAATCCCGGAGGTGGAGTTTGGTGGAATGGGGTCTTTTTCGTTTCGGATATGTTGAAAAATGTTTTTGTCTGGTTTTATTGGAATGTTTAGGTTATTATTTTTAGCTTCATTTTTTATTTTAATGCTGGCGCCTTTACAAAATGGGATTGCAGTGGTGAAAATAGGTTTAGTTTTTTGGGCATTATTGATTTTGTTTAAGGATTTGAGGCGTTTTTTGTATAATTTATTTATAAGAGTTTTTGAGTAATTTGCTTTAGTGGCGATTTTTTTGATATTGTTAAGTTCTGTGTTTAGTAATTGTTTGTTAGAGCAGATTAAAATAGCGCGGTTGATGTAAGATTGAATGGCAGATAATTTGTAACTGAGGGGGGTTTTACAATTTCTGTTTATAATTTCAGTGTTAGTTGTGGGTTTTCTGTAAACTGTAGTGTCAATAGTGTTATTAGGGTTTTTTATTATTTTTATGTCAAGAAAGTTGAGAGTATTGTTAGTTTCTTTTTCGATGGTGAATTTAATATTATTATCCAGGTTATTAAGGTTAGTTAGAAGGTTATCTGGGTTTTCGGTGTCGGGTATAATGGCAAATATGTCGTCAACGTATCGAGTCCAAAGTTTACAATTTTTGATAATATGGTTGGCTGAGTTTTCAATAAGGCGGAGTTTCAATTCTGCAATGATACCGGAGATAGGGGACCCCATGGGGACACCTTGAGTTTGATGGTAAGTATTATTGTCAAAGTTAAAGTATGATTCATTAAGGAGTAGGTTATTTGCTCTGATTAAAGTTTCACTGATTTTGTTATCTCCATACATGGTGGTTATTTTAGTGTTAATTATTGTAGTGATTTCTGGGATATTGATGGATGGGTAGAGATCTTTTACGTCAAAACTAACTAATTTATCAGTATAATTTATATTAGTGTTACGAAGTTTATCTAGAAATAGTTCATTTGAGTTTATTGAGTGGTTAGATGGGGGGAGAAGTGCAGTGTAAATGTTTTTCATGTAGTTTTCGAGTTGGTATGTTGGGCCTTCGGATTTATTTACTATTGGGTGGAGAGAGGGAGGGTTTTTGTGATCTTTATATTTTGCAAAGAGGCGAGGTATAGTAGAAGCATGGTTATTAAAGGTTGGTTTATTATTGTTGGGCCATTGGCCAGTTTTTATAAGATCTTTTGTTTTATTTATGAGCTTATTAAGAGGTGACGGTTGGATTTTTATAGCTTTTAGTTTTTCTATTGTTTCATGCATCATTTCGTTATATTGTGTACGGTGTTGCTAAAATTCTTAACGACTTTATAAAATTCATCATTCAAGCACATGTCGCTACTTTGGCGACTCATTTCATATATATCCTTTCATATATAATTATTAATAAACATTTCAGAATATTAAATTTAAATAAGGTAAATATCTTACCTTATCGGTCCAGATTCGTGGGGACTGCCGGCCTCTGTAGGTTCCTGTCTATTCATTGGAGTCGAATACAAGACATAAATCCAAAAAAATAGGAGAGCAAATTACGGCTACACACATTTATTACATACAACATAAACGAACACGAAGAACACACACTAAAGAGAAAAGAAGAAACAGAACATTAATATCGGCGCGCAGCGCCATCTACAGGTTTAGATTAGACCAATAAACAACACATTGGCCCCCGGATGAACATTAACTTTATGTTCATTTTCCCATTGTAATTATATCTGACATTTCTTTATCTAATATATTTCAAATTGTAAGTTCACACAAATGTCATAGTTTAAATGAAAGTTTTTTAAAGTTTGTTTAGTCTTTTTCAAAAATTTCAACTGGATAAATCAACTGGAAAGGACGTCTCAATGTTCCTGTAGAGGTTTTTATCTCACAAGATCTAACCTTTCCATCTCTACCAGGAAACACTTGTGTTATTACTCCCAATTTCCACAAGTGCCGTGGCAATTTGGAATCGTGGATTAACACAATATCATTTGGAGTATATTCACGAATACTGGAGTGTCGACTTGTCATGGCGTTTTTAAGCTGTAGAAGGTATTCCTTCTTCCACCTTGACCAGAACTGGTCCAATATTCTTTCCTTTTGATTAAAACGTTTGATATATGTTGCCGAAGTTCCAGGAAGCTCATGTGGTTTCATATGCACGATAGGTAAGGTAGTAAGTCGCTGACCTACCAAGAAGTGTGCTGGCGTAATTGGGGAAGGTTCTCCTGAGTCTGCATATGTATATGTAATGGGTCGGGAATTAATTGACCCTTCAATTTCACATATAACTGTATGTAGTTGTGTGTGTGTTAAAGTGGTTTTGCCAACCACCTTTCTTAAGGCAGTTTTTACAGATCGCACAAGTCGTTCATAGAAGCCTCCCCACCATGGGGACATTTCCATGATAAACTTCCATTTTATTTTATTACTACTATAGTAATCTTTAACGTCGGGATGGGTGATTATTTTCCAGATGTGCCTTAACTCAATATCAGCTCGATGAAAGGTTCGTGCGTTGTCGGAGTAAACCGTATGGCAAAGACCCCGCCTTGCTACTATTCTTCTGAAGGCCAATAAAAATGTTTCTGTAGAAAGGTTCTCTACCAATTCTAGGTGCACTGCTCTTGTGATAGCGCATGTGCACAACAAAATATATATTTTGCTATCCGTATTTCGGATGTATAAAGGGCCTGCAAAATCAAGGCCTATCACTGCAAATGGCTTTTGTTCATTGATACGATCTGCAGGTAACGGAGCTGATATCTGGGCTCCAGCTCTAGAATTAAATTTTATGCAAATTCTGCATCTTCTTAATACGCTTTTTACTGCCTGTCTGCCCTTGATTACCCAAAATTCCTCCCGTAATTGTACTAATGTATCATTAATGCCAAAATGGAAAACTTTTTCATGCGCATTTTTTATTAACAAATCAATTAATTTACCCTTTGAAGGCAACAGGATCGGGTGTTTTTCGTTAAAGGAATAATTTGATTTCTGAAGCCTTCCTCCGATGCGCATTATTCCTACGGAATCTAAAAATGGTGAGAACTCAATTAAATTTGAATTTTTAGAAATAGGTTCCCCATTTACCAAACAGTTTAATTCATTCGGAAAACTAATTTTCTGTGTATATTTAACCCATATTGTTTGCGCATTACCAATTTCTTCTGCCGATAATGGACCGCTAACTTTCTCGTTTTTAGGATTCGCGTTGTTAAGAAATCTCTTTATCCATGCCGTAATTCTGAGGACTCTTAAAATGTTACTATATTTTTCTAGATCCAATATTGGTTCAACTGTTTCTATACAGATTTTAAACTGAATTATTTTTTCAGGTGTTTTCCTTTTTTCTTCGGTAATATATTGCGTGTTTACCTTTTCCCCAATATCATTACCTTTACCATTTATCTCAGATAACCATTTTGGACCTTTAAACCAAAAATCATTATTAACTAACGCATTTGCGCTAATACCACGAGTAACTAAATCTGCGGGATTATCCTTTGTATTACAATATGACCAATTTTCGGGTACTGACAATTCCTGAATTTCAACTACTCTATTTTTAACAAAGGGTTTCCATTGTTTCGCCGATCCCTTCACCCAGTGTAAAACAATAGTAGAATCGGTCCAATAAAATTTCTCGATGTTAATTTCCTTAAATATATCACAAATATATTTCGCTACTCTAGCTGCTATCACCGCTCCCATTAACTCCAATCTTGGTAACGTTAGTTTCTTTAGCGGCGCAACTCTAGCCTTTGACATAATCATACTTACATAACATTTTTTATCATTACTGATACCCCTAAAATATGCAACACAACCATATGCAAGTGGTGAAGCATCTGAAAAAATGTGTAATTCTACACGCGAATTTTTCAAATCAACATACGTGAAATAGCATCTATCTATTCGAATTTCTAATAAATCCTTAATTTCGTTACACCACTTTATCCAAATTCCCTTAAGATCATCCGGCAATTCGTGATCCCAATCCATACCTCTTTCCCACATTCTTTGAAGAAAACACTTTACCCTAATTAAAAAGGGAGATATAATCCCAATAGGATCAAAAAATTTTGCAGCTGTATGTAATACATATCTTTTCGTACATACCGATATATCCAAATTTTCAACTATAGATTTCAAAGCTAATCCTAATTTATCACTATCTTTATCCCACACCAATCCAAGAATATTTATTACATTTTCATTATTTACCTCCGAAAAACAATCATTTTTATCCCACATGTTCTTTAATTTCTGTGAATTCGTACTAAACTTTCTTAATTTCATTCCAGCCTTTGCTAAAATATTTACCGCAGTAGAAGTTAATTCATAGGCACCGTTTGCGGTGTCTGAGCCATAAAGCAAATCGTCCACAAACAGAGCTGAATTTAACATTTCATAACTATCCGGATAAATTTCCTTATATTCCTTAATGTGTTTCTTAATTGTTGCCGTTAAAAAGAAAGGAGAAGTTGTACAACCAAATGTAGCTCTGGTCATTCGCATTATTTTATAATTCTCGGTATCCTCGTCAAACCATAAAAACTTTAGAAAATTTCTATCGGGTTCTGCGATTTCTATCATTAAAAACGCCTTTTCAATATCTGCGCAAAACGCAATCTTAAACATTCGAAATCTATTAATTACATCCAAAATTGGAGGTGTAAGACATGGCCCCTTTACGAGACAATCATTTAGAGATTTACACCCCGATACTCTACTGGAACAATTAAAAACAATTCGTACCTTTGATGTTTGTTTTTCCCGTCTTACAATTTCTCTATGTGGAGCGAAATACTCCTTTTTTGTACGACCGCAGTCTTCAACGATACCCAATTGTTTTTGTTCTGTGATTATCTGCCTATATTGCTCGAAAATCCATTTATCCGCCTTTAATCTTTTTCTCAAATAATTGAATTGGCGTTTAGCGTTTTCAAAATTATTCTCAAATTTGTCAATACCATGATCATTCCATAATAAATGAGTAACATAATGACCCTGTTTATATTCTAACTGTTTATCAAATTTATTTATTATTTCCTGATCGGAAGCAGAAATCAATTTATCATCATTTATTCCCAAAAAATCTAAAGACCATAACCTTTGCAAATCATTACCCGTAGAATCGGATGATTCATTTTTTTTCATGCATGGATGGTTTTCATGTAAACAAAAAGAGTTACCACATTCAATCTTTAACACGCTGGTGCCAGTAATTAAGTTGTCTGAATCGTTTCCTGAATTATTGTTCCCTGAGAGTGTCCATCCGAATAATGTATTTACAGCAAACAACGAACGATTAATTTTCTTTTTATTTTTTTGCAGTTTCCAAAATAACCCGCCGCCAATTAGAATGTCTGGAGCCTTCGAATGCAATTGCGGAATTTTATTTCTTTCCCCCTCTCTCGAAACCCAAAGTTTTCGAAATGATGCGTCATCCAGAATCTGTAACTTCGTAAAAGAGATTTGATTTACGACCAATGCCTCTACATAACATTTCTGTTTGTGGTTTTTTAAATGAGACAATTCGAAATTTACGACTGAATATTCATTTGATTGAGGATGATCACATGAAAACGGATATATTATTAAAGTTTCTTTTCTAATCACCGGCAATTTTAATTCACGGGCGAGTGATATGTTTATGAAATTTCTTTGGGATGCATTATCGAATAATACGGCACACTTTAGAGAGTTTAAATTAGAACTATTTGTTATTCTTGCGAAGCAAGTTTGTAAATATATTTCATTATTCTCAAGCGGATTTTGTACAGGACACTTATAGGACAATACAGAATTATCATTTTCGCAAACACTGTTCTCAGAATTATTTGTTTGGGTATGTTCGATGTGATTTTTATCTTTCATATGAGCCGTTGGAGTTTCCGATTTTTGCTTATAGCAAATTAATGTATTGTGTTTTCCTGAACACGTGTCACATTTGAGACCCGATAAACAGAATTTTGCGGTATGTTTACCTCTTTTGAAACATAAATAACAGATTCCCTGTTTGCGTAAAGACAATTTTTTATCCTCTAAATTTAATTTACACATTTTACTGTCATGATCGTTATTTGCATCAACACAAAATATACATTTACTAACAGTTAATTTAAAGGCTGATGCCTTTTGCATTGTGTTAGAATTTTTATATCCCGAACCAGATTTCCGGTAGTAAGCATTATTATTATTATTATTTTCCGATGATTTTGAATCAAATCTGGAATTTGAGTTTTTATATCCGCTATTGTGAGTTTCTACTTCGCGTTTTAAAAATAAAAAGGTTTTTTCCCTAGTCTGAACTTCTAATTTTAAATGTTTTAACAAATCTTGTACATCCCATTCCTCGGATTCTGTTTTCATTTTATTATAGTCTATCATAATACTGGTAGGTATTAATTTTGTAACAATTGGAAATAACAAATTTCCGTAAGATTTTAAATCCACACCTAAATTTTCGAGAGATTTAATATTAATATCAAGGGCGTCGTGCAGTAAGCGTAATTCTTTAATTTGATTTGGAGATTTAACAGGGTTCAAATTTAATAACGCGTCAATTTTATATCTTATTATAATATCTTTTTTTCCGAATCTAGATTTTAATAAATCAATTGCAGTATTGTAATTTTGATCTGAAAGTGCTAAACCCTGAATAGCTGTTAAAGCTTGGGCTTTTAAAAAGCTGCGTAAATACACAAATTTCTGCACATTAGAAATGTTGTTGTTATTATGTATTGTAATCTCATACTGGCTCCAAAATTCAATCCAGTTTTCTGGAGAACCGTCATAAACAGGAATTGATAACTTGGGTAGTCTCACAGAACTATTATTAATTCTTTCTAAATGCAGATTGGTTGTTTGCTCATTTCTTGGCTGCGATAAGATCGGAGTAACGTTTAAATTTTTAATTTTCTCTATCTTATTGATAATTTGAGCTTTTACATCAATAATTGAATCTCTGTATTCTTGTCTCGTTTCTATTTCGGTTTGTAGCTCGTTGAGATCCGTGATTTTGGCCTCAATTTGATCTTCAACTTCTATAATTTCGTTATTCTTTACTTGCAGTTTTTCTAACTGTGATTCTAATTCAAAAACATTTAACCCTTCGTCGGGTTCATTTAATTTTATATTTATCGTGTTTATCAATTTTGTACACAATCCTTTTAGGGTAGATCTTTTTCTCTTCAATTTTTCAAGTTCGGTAGCCATATTGATTTAATTTACAAATTTGGACTATAGTATAAGTAACAGCTTTAAATAATATTTAAGGGCCTGGCAGTCCCTGTTCGGGCGCCAATAATTATGTTGCTAAAATTCTTAACGACTTTATAAAATTCATCATTCAAGCACATGTCGCTACTTTGGCGACTCATTTCATATATATCCTTTCATATATAATTATTAATAAACATTTCAGAATATTAAATTTAAATAAGGTAAATATCTTACCTTATCGGTCCAGATTCGTGGGGACTGCCGGCCTCTGTAGGTTCCTGTCTATTCATTGGAGTCGAATACAAGACATAAATCCAAAAAAATAGGAGAGCAAATTACGGCTACACACATTTATTACATACAACATAAACGAACACGAAGAACACACACTAAAGAGAAAAGAAGAAACAGAACATTAATATCGGCGCGCAGCGCCATCTACAGGTTTAGATTAGACCAATAAACAACATACGGTTCATAATGGTGATAAGATTTGTTTTATCAGACATAAGGAAAGTTAGGTTACGATTGTTTTTTAAGTTTTTCAGGCATTTGATGTCTTCAGAGTGATCGTAAGTTTTATTTAATTTAGAGATGGATTTTATAGCGGTGTTCCGGATTGTTTGTTGTTTAAAAGCAGGAATGTGGTCAATGGCTGTTTCTATGTGGGCTATGGTGTCTTTTAAGTTTGGTTTGTCATTTAGTATAAATTTAGCGCCTAATTTTAGAAGGGAATCTTGGTGTGAGTTGAGTTCAAATGTAGAAAGATTATTATATGGATGGGAGGTAGGGGTATGGGTTTTTATAAGATTAGGGTTTTCTTTTAGGATTAAGTTATGTAGTTTTTTCTGGTGTCGTTTTTGTATAGTATTTTGTTCAATATCTGCGAAATGGTTAATTTTGTTGGTTAAGTGGTTGAAGTCATCGGGGTTAGTTTTCAATCTTAGATCGCGTGTGAGTTTATTGTTTTCTATTTTTAATTTGAAGATGAGGATGGATTTTTGTTTAATAATTTTCTTTAAAATTGAAATTTCAAACTGTTTGGCAAGGTGTTTATAGTGTTTATTTATATAAACACTATAAACACCTTGCCAAACAGTTTGAAATTTCAATTTTAAAGAAAATTATTAAACAAAAATCCATCCTCATCTTCAAATTAAAAATAGAAAACAATAAACTCACACGCGATCTAAAATTGAAAACTAACCCCGATGACTTCAACCACTTAACCAACAAAATTAACCATTTCGCAGATATTGAACAAAATACTATACAAAAACGACACCAGAAAAAACTACATAACTTAATCCTAAAAGAAAACCCTAATCTTATAAAAACCCATACCCCTACCTCCCATCCATATAATAATCTTTCTACATTTGAACTCAACTCACACCAAGATTCCCTTCTAAAATTAGGCGCTAAATTTATACTAAATGACAAACCAAACTTAAAAGACACCATAGCCCACATAGAAACAGCCATTGACCACATTCCTGCTTTTAAACAACAAACAATCCGGAACACCGCTATAAAATCCATCTCTAAATTAAATAAAACTTACGATCACTCTGAAGACATCAAATGCCTGAAAAACTTAAAAAACAATCGTAACCTAACTTTCCTTATGTCTGATAAAACAAATCTTATCACCATTATGAACCGTACACAATATAACGAAATGATGCATGAAACAATAGAAAAACTAAAAGCTATAAAAATCCAACCGTCACCTCTTAATAAGCTCATAAATAAAACAAAAGATCTTATAAAAACTGGCCAATGGCCCAACAATAATAAACCAACCTTTAATAACCATGCTTCTACTATACCTCGCCTCTTTGCAAAATATAAAGATCACAAAAACCCTCCCTCTCTCCGCCCAATAGTAAATAAATCCGAAGGCCCAACATACCAACTCGAAAACTACATGAAAAACATTTACACTGCACTTCTCCCCCCATCTAACCACTCAATAAACTCAAATGAACTATTTCTAGATAAACTTCGTAACACTAATATAAATTATACTGATAAATTAGTTAGTTTTGACGTAAAAGATCTCTACCCATCCATCAATATCCCAGAAATCACTACAATAATTAACACTAAAATAACCACCATGTATGGAGATAACAAAATCAGCGAAACTTTAATCAGAGCAAATAACCTACTCCTTAATGAATCATACTTTAACTTTGACAATAATACTTACCATCAAACTCAAGGTGTCCCCATGGGGTCCCCTATCTCCGGTATCATTGCAGAATTGAAACTCCGCCTTATTGAAAACTCAGCCAACCATATTATCAAAAATTGTAAACTTTGGACTCGATACGTTGACGACATATTTGCCATTATACCCGACACCGAAAACCCAGATAACCTTCTAACTAACCTTAATAACCTGGATAATAATATTAAATTCACCATCGAAAAAGAAACTAACAATACTCTCAACTTTCTTGACATAAAAATAATAAAAAACCCTAATAACACTATTGACACTACAGTTTACAGAAAACCCACAACTAACACTGAAATTATAAACAGAAATTGTAAAACCCCCCTCAGTTACAAATTATCTGCCATTCAATCTTACATCAACCGCGCTATTTTAATCTGCTCTAACAAACAATTACTAAACACAGAACTTAACAATATCAAAAAAATCGCCACTAAAGCAAATTACTCAAAAACTCTTATAAATAAATTATACAAAAAACGCCTCAAATCCTTAAACAAAATCAATAATGCCCAAAAAACTAAACCTATTTTCACCACTGCAATCCCATTTTGTAAAGGCGCCAGCATTAAAATAAAAAATGAAGCTAAAAATAATAACCTAAACATTCCAATAAAACCAGACAAAAACATTTTTCAACATATCCGAAACGAAAAAGACCCCATTCCACCAAACTCCACCTCCGGGATTTATAAAATCAACTTCGAACATATCAATGGTAAAAACGCCTGCTATATTGGGATGACCAAGCGAAAAATCACCGATAGAGAAAAAGAACACCGTGCAGACCTTAAATTAGGAAAAACCTCTACCGCTTTCTCCACTACCCACAATAATAACCCCATAAACATTAACTCCATTAACATCCAAAAAATAGCACCTTATAATAACCATAATTATGCTTTAAAATGGGAGGCACTTGAAATTATTACTAACCCCAACACTGTAAACAATAGAGAACATTCCGTCATCCCTACTGCATGGCAACACATCTTGGAGGAATATGAAGTGAAGCGAAATAACAGCCACAGCAAACCGCCGAACTATAAACAGAAGGACGAAAACGATTGTCATGGCTCTGAGGATGGTCGCGTTTGCGACCGAAATTAATCAGCCAAAACGATGAAAAGCTTATGTAAGGTATATTTTAACAAATAAAACTTAAAATTAAAACAATACTTTATTTGACCAAAATTTAAAAATATTATCAGTTAATTATTAGGCTGAACTGGTTTTCTCTGATGAATCAAGTTTTCTTTATTTCATGCAGTTGAAAAAAGCTAGAATGAAGACGAAAATGTGACCGACTTAATGAAAATCGCACTTTTAAAACAGTGACACATTCTCCGTACATTATGGTTATGGTACGGAGGTGCATAACTTTTCGAACACTCGGGAAAATTTTTATGCTCAAGGGATCAATTAACTCGAAATAAAACACAATCTGCATAAAAGTGGTGCCTGACCGACTATTTTGGAGGTATCTTAGACATTTCCGTAAACAGCATTTGAAGATAATAAGGCACCTTACTACACGGCGTCTGTGGTAAGTTTATTCACTTCAAATTGTCAAAATTTCTTATACATTCCCATGAGAACCTATAATTCTGTAAGTAATCATACTTTTTTTCACTTTAAGTTAAATACCACAAAGGATATAGTAGAATTTCTTCTTTACCAGACATGGAAATGGTCAAAATTGCGATCCGCTCGAAAATGTATCGTGTATAAAAAGGCGGGGGAGAGGGGAGAGGATTCGAAATTTGCAGCCTATAACTCTGCCAGAACTAGAAAAATATATTTCTGATATTTGGCACATTGAAATTTCTGAGATTTATTTTAAAACACTGTATAAAACTATGCCATTGTGCATTAATGCAGTAATTCCATATAAAGGTGGAATTAACCCAATGCAGAATACATATTTTTAACAAAAAATTGCTTAGATCTAACAAATAAAGTTTTATTTCATATATTAAAATATAACTTGTTTATTTCATATAATAAATCATAATATAATGCAAAGTGCATAGTTATTGCATTATGTTCAAAAAGAAAGTTTTATGCAGATTTTTAAAAAGTACTTCGTAAAGTGCAATAAAGCGAATTATTAAATCGAAAATATACATAGGTATCATTTCATACCTTTGGTATTATGCAAACAAGACAGTTTTATTTGTTTCAAACATTAATTTTAAAGTTATTACAAATAAAAAAGGTATAAGTCATTTTTTCTGCAGTGCGGCTTTTTTTTTGTCGCTTAGTGTATATATATATGTTACGGAGACGTTTGATTACAGATGTTTATACAGAGCATACAGTTTATATATAATATATATATATAATTATATTTAAAACACTTTAAACGCACGTAAATAGAAATTTATTTAAAAAGATGTTAAAATTCTTTTATCCAAAGCTTTTCGCTTTAATAGTAAAGCATCATCAGGGATTTATGATTCGTTTCCACTGCGCAGTTTTAAATATGTTTTCTTTTTACAGTCAACAGTTAAGTCTTTTAATAACGTGATATATTTTAAATATCAGCAAAAAACAATATGAATTCCGGTAGAGGTTGGACCAAGGAGTTAAGAAAAATGAGAGAAGCTGGAACTATTGAATATCATACGAGGTTATTGTAGGAGAAAAAACATCATGAATTAGCAGAAATAAACTATTAACTATTTTATAATATTGTGCCAAATTATTGGTAAAATTGCAGCATCTTTGGAATTTATTGCATTTTTGCATTTAATTATATGAATAGCTTCGGAAATGTAAAGTTCTTGGATAGTAGATGGTGCTGTAATAATTTTGGCTTTATTCCATATAGGGTTAGCGTTTGCGTTGGCATAAATGAAGTCGACTAGAGTAGAACTATTTGCTTCTTTGATATTTCGTATATGTTAAGTTCTTGTATTCTTTTATTTAAAGTCCTCTTAGTCTGTCCAATATAATAGAAAAGTTCTTTATTGCTTTCTATGAGAATTTGATAGACTCCTCCAGTGGGTCCATTTAAGTCGCGGTCATGAAGGGTTAATTGTTTAATAGTTATAGAAGAACTGAATGGGATAAAGAAATTAAATTTACGTTGTATATAATGTTTAAAGCTATAGAATTCTTTACAGAAAGGGAGACTATTAGTGTAACGAAATTTTAGAGTTGAATCTAGAGTGGGATTATTAGATTTAATTAGCATGCGATTTTTTATTCTATTAACTAATCTTATAATACTAGATTTGCTATATCCCGCACCAGTACCTATTTAAATAATATTGTTAATTTGTTGTTTTTCATTAAATTTAAAAGTAGTATAATTTATAGCTTGGGTAATGTAGGAATTAAAAAAAGAATTTTTATAATTAATAGGATGAGCTGAATCAGCCGAGATCGGTAAAGGGATAAATGTGTTTTTGGAAAAGACGTCAAAACATATAGTTGTATTATTTTCATTACGATGTATCTTAAGGTCAAGAAACGGAAGCGTACGATTGATCTCAGTTTCAAATGTAAATTTAATCGATGGAAATTGGTTGTTGAGACAATCAATTAAATTTTAATTCAGTTTCAAATTACATTTGAAACTGAGATCAATCGTACGCTTCCGTTTCTTGACCTTAAGATACATCGTAACGAAAATAATACAACTATATGGTTTGACGTCTTTTCCAAAAACACATTTATCCCTTTACCGATCCCGGCTGATTCAGCTCATCCTACTAATTATAAAAATTCTTTTTTTAATTCCTACATTACCAGAGCTATAAATTATAGTACTTTTAAATTTAATGAAAAACAACAAATTAACAATATTATTCAAATAGGTACTGCTGCGGGATATAGTAAATCTAGTATTATAAGATTAGTTAATAGAATAAAAAATCGCATGCTAATTAAACCTAATAATCCCACTCTAGATTCAACTCTAAAATTTCGTTACACTAATAGTCTCCCTTTCTGTAAAGAATTCTATAGCTTTACACATTATATACAACGTAAATTTAATTTCTTTATCCCATTCAGTTCTTCTATAACTATTAAACAATTAACCCTTCATGACCGCGACTTAAATGGACCCACTGGAGGAGTCTATCAAATTCCCATAGAAAGCAATAAAGAACTTTTCTATTATATTGGACAGACTAAGAGGACTTTAAATAAAAGAATACAAGAACATATACGAAATATCAAAGAAGCAAATAGTTCTACTCTAGTCGACTTCATTTATGCCAACGCAAACGCTAACCCTGTATGGAATAAAGCCAAAATTATTACAGCACCATCTACTATCCAAGAACTTTACATTTGTGAAGCTATTCATATAATTAAATGCAAAAATGCAATAAATTCCAAAGATGCTGCAATTTTACCAATAATTTGGCACAATATTATAAAATAGTTAATAGTTTATTTCTGCTAATTCATGATGTTTTTTCTCCTACAATAACCTCGTATAATATTCAATAGTTCCAGCTTCTCTCATTTTTCTTAACTCCTTGGTCCAACCTCTACTGGAATTCATATTGTTTTTTGCTGATATTTAAAATATATCACGATATTAAAAGACTTAACTGTTGACTGTAAAAAGAAAACATATTTAAAACTGCGCAATGGAAACAAATCATAAATCCCTGATGATGCTTTACTATTAAAGCGAAAAGCTTTGGATAAAAAATTTTTAACATCTTTTAAATAAATTTATATTTACGTGTGTTTAAAGTGTTTTAAATATATTTAACAAATGACACGTGTTCAATTTAACTCTTTATTTTTTAGAGATTATTTATATATATACATATATATATTGTGGAGATGTTTGATTACGGTGGATGGGTGGTGTTGTTTGGCTGGATGGTTGGGTTAGAAAAAGAAATTAAAACACAACAAACCCTCCGTTATAGCTCATTGTCGAATATTTGACACTTGCAGCACAGTTACAAATTAAACACGCCCTATAACATCTCCGTAAGAATTTCAAGAAACATATTTTTCAAAATGCAGAAATAAGTAAAAATTTGATTTGAAATGTTATATATATTTTTAAAATTTCTAATTATTAAAAGGCAATTTCTAGTTCTTATTTTGAGATTACTATAATTCATGAGGTTTAAACGCAAAGATTTTAAATTTATAAGAACAGCGTGAACTTTTGGTAAAGTAATGATGACTTTTCTCAAAGGAAAGCGCATAGGAACTTGAAATGTGTTTAATTTACTTATATTGAAGGAACAATTAATTAATTATCTATCAAAAATTAATTAATATTGTTTACTAATTACACCATTATTCATTACCATTTGAAATTTTATCCAAAATTCAGGAAAGTAATTTTTTTTACAAGAATGCAAGAACGTTCGCTGGATATAAAAATCCGCCGCTGAATAAAATCAATTTCGCTCAGAACAAATGTGATTTTAATAAGCGGTGGGAACTGTATATATATATTCTGAAATCATATTTTGACAGATACAAATTACTTTTAATTTTAGAGTACCTATTCAATACCTAAAAATGACTTAATATTATTTAAATAAGACTAAAGTCCTTATAAAAAAATTATATTCATCAAAAATATACGAATTTACAAAAATTGCAACAAAATTTTACTATTAAAACTAATAAAATATCAACGTATCAATTTTGTAATGAGAATAGTGTACTACTTTTATATGAAAAATATATAAAGAGAAAAAAAGAATAGGAAGATAGATAAATTTTGTGTGTAAATCTTGAGCATTAATATAATAATTAAAATTTGAAAGAGGTAATTATTTTGATATATTTAAAGGTAATCATAGAATTTTACTTAATTATTTAACATGCAGTGACTTAATAAACAAATATTAAAATTACTATGTAAAAAGGTTCAAAATGTAACATTATATTTTATGGACAACAATTTCAATAATTTATTGAAAGAATTTTTAAAGAAATAAAAATTTTGAGATCCATACCTTTATGTTTAGTTCTCTACAATTAGCAAAGCAATACTGTAAATAATAAAGAGGCATATTATCTGTCATATTTACAGTATAAACATCTATAGCAAATTTGAAATTATTCATTAAAGACATACAAAATATCAAAAGACAACTATTTAAAAATTACTTTCATAAATGCAGCATGAAAAAATATATATACACTGGAAATATTCCATTTAAATTTTGCACAATAAAATAAAATATCAGTTATTTATCATTTATCCCAGCATGACAAGTCAAATAGAGTTCTTGAAAATTTTTGCTCAGATAATTCATCAAAGTGACAAGAAGTTATTGGTTTCTCACTGGCGATTTCTTTTAAGAAAGTATTTCTACATGTAAAATTGCCAGTTTTATTATCTGTATTAGGTTTGCATCCAAAATCTTCAGTTTTCACAGAAATTTCCCAACTTTCAGTCACATCCTTTGATGACTCTTCAAAGAAACTGCATTTTTCCTTTTCAAAATTTGCATCTTGAGCATTATTATTAATTATTGATTTTTTAAGATTTTCTTTAGAATTTTGAAAGACTATATTGTCATGGATTTTGAAAATATCACTTAATATTTCACAATTAGTTTCTGTCCTTTTTGATGCGAGTGAACTACCCTGAACTTTTCTAAATTCAGGATTTTGACAACCTTTATAGCCATCACTCAATGAAAAATCAAAAATGTTGTTTTTCTTTTTAATTACTGTATCATCTATATCACATTTATCAATTTTACAGTCAGCACTAGCATAATTTTGGTGGAAGTCTTGTGAAGAAATATCACATTGGGTGTACTTTAACTTGTCAGTAAAATTTATATCAGCAGTAGAAGAAAAACAAGCTTTCTTCCCAAAATCTGATATTAATGAAGTAGATGATTTTTTAGAAGGGGTTTTCAAGGGTGGTAATACCTTAATATTGCTTAATCCAATCTCAAATAACCTAGCATCAGCATCCTTTAGTTGTTTATTACAGAAATGTTGGTAATTTTTAAAATTGTGAATCAAGGCATCTTTAGTTTTGTTAATTGGCTTGTCACAGTATCGATCTTGACCCTACAATAAAAAATAAAACAAGATTAAGAAAATTAAAATAATAAAGCCACGAATATAATTTATAATACAAAACAAAACCTTACTTTCAGCTTTACTTGATGTAACTTTTAATTGGTGAAGTACTTTCTTTCAGGGGGCCCCCCTTATCGTCAGCACCAGTTACTCCAGATACACAGCATGGAGTAACTGGTGCTGACGATAAAGGGGGGGGGGGCTGAAAGAAAGTACTTCACCAATTAAAAGTTACATCAAGTAAAGCTGAAAGTAAGGTTTTGTTTTGTGTTATAAATTAAGATTAAGAAATTTTCAATTTACAAAATTCTACATGAAACCTTATAAATTATTTTCAGTTTAAAAAAAAAAAAAAAAAAAAAAAAAAAGGAAGGAACATTATTCAAGCACTTTTCATTTTTCAAAAACAAAAATACTGTAAAAAATTTTAATCAAATAGCATATCATATTTTTGGCAATTATCAGAATAAAGGATTCTGCTCCCGATAGAAAAAATGTTCCGTAACTTAAAAGAATAATGTGATCATATAACAGTTTCTTCTTTGAAGGGAAATCGTTGAAGGAACACTTTCCTGATAATTTGAATAAGTTATAATAAAAATAACATACAGTGACTTTTTTTTTTTTTTTTTTTTTTAACACCCCAGGTAACACATAACGTTGTTATAGCGTTGCAAATAAGTCTGAACAGTGAAAAATTGGTTACGTTATTTTATGTCCGTTGAAAAATAGTTTTTATTTCGCAATATTCTCACTGAACAATTTCGAATATTTATTCAGTAATATAGAAAACCTATAACAATCGTTGTTTTATGGTTGTACTTTTTCTGTTATTTTTTCGACGTTTTAAAATAGGTATTTTATTAGTTTTTGTTTTCCTTTTTGATTCTAATAAAAAATATGTTTTTTCAACGAATTAATAGGTGCTTTTTATAAGTCATTATTTCTATCAAATGACGTTGAATCTCTTCAACTTGATATCGATACACGATTGGGAATTGGCGGGATGTGCGTGTTATAATTTTCTTTATAGTTTTAGAAGATATGGTGTGCTGCGAAAGAACTTCTAACAGGATAAGAAAGGGAAGCTTTCGGCAAATTATACTAACAAGTATAGTAGAATGTTCTTTGGCTTTCGGAAACCGTAACTAATGAAGGTGTTCATATTGTATGCTTTCTCCCGTTCTACATGCGAAATCGCCAAATATATTGTGGCAAACCTCAAAAGCGTCTTATGATACGACGCGTGCCAACTGCCATTTTGAAAGTGAATGTGATGTGAAAGAAGATGAAGTTATCGCTTTCCTGTTAAAATGGTACGAAAGTTTTCTGATATTTTACGCAATTTCCAAACAACTTGCTAGCTGGTAAATTCCCTTAAAAGCTCAATGTTATAATATTCTTTGGTTTTGGGTGTGTTTAGCTGCTAGCATAATATTAAAAATTACAGAGTTCTCGTCTAATTGTGGATGCTGTATTTATTTAAACAAGATTTTTCAAGTAATGAAGTGAGTGTTTCTTTTTCCCTTCTTTAATTTTATGTTTGAATTCTTGTCTTAAATTTTCAGGGGTCGATCTAACTTTAAATATTTAATACTCTTTTTTAAAATTTTACTTTTGTCATATTTACTGAAAAAATATATCTATATATCCGTTGAAAAAACTGATATAAAAAGCACGACAGTATTGCGATTCTGAACAACCATTTTACAACTTTTTTTTTAGGTTATAAAAAAAACGACAGTATTGCGTTTTCGTACAACCATTTTACAACGGTTTTTTTTACGTTGTAAAATGTATTAAAACAACCGTTGAAAGATGAGGAAATCAACGAGACATATTTTCAGATTATTAACGTTACGGAAAAACGATAATTCAACGGAATGCATTGCCGTTTGTTCAACGTTGAAAATACCATACTGTGCTACCTGGGACAGGAACAAAAATTAGAAAAATACTTTACTTGAAGCAAATGAAAGAGGACTTAAATAAGACAGAAAATTTTAATCTGGAGAGCTGAAATACTTTTATTGTAGATTTTTTTTTAAGCAAGTGGGACAGGAAGTATGATTGCTTCATTCCACTTAAATCTTTAGAACAACAAGTAGACACAATTGAATATGTTGAAGATTTTTATAAAAAAAAATTTATTGATGATAAAAAAATGGAAAGCATGAATATTTTGAGATGATTCTTTAAAATTTGTCTCCTTGTGATATGTGCTATAAACAAAAATTAGCAATTATAATTATTGAAGGAGCAGAAAGAGCAAAAATTTTAGTAATTTTAGAATTGTATCTTATCAGCAAAGTAAGACAAGAATGAAATTTTGCCAGCAATTTCCAATCAAACTTTCAAACCATTGATTCGTCACAGAATCGGCTGAGCCAAGGAAAATGTATGTGAAATTATAAAATACAATTAATTTCAAATTGTGCATATGACATAAATTTAACGGCTATTGCTAGTTTGTTCCAGAATGCATTAAAACTGGATTAAACCGAAAAATTGATAAATTAAAAAAAAAAGGGGGGGAAATCCTTTTCTGAAAAGAAATGTCTAAAATGAAGGCTAAAAGACAAAAATAACTACAAATTATGTTCTTTTTTTAAGATAGTGAAGACAAAGAATTAAAACTGGATTAAACCAGAAGAATGATAAACTATAAAAAAAGAAAAAGGGGAAATCCTCTTCTGAAAAAAAAAAAAAATGCCTCCTAAAATGGAGGTTAAAAGACTGAAAAATAACTACATTTTTTTTTTTTTTTTTTTTTTTTTTTTAAAGATGGCAATCACAAGATTTAGTTAACATTTTATAGATTTAGTTTTTATAATTGATATTTATTTTTATTTATTATAGTTTAATTTAATTGTTAAATCTTTAATTAAAAATTGAGAAGAAATAAACAAATTAAAGAACTGTCATGATTTCAAGTCAGTAATCAAAGTATATTTAAGAAATGCAGTATAGTATTACTAAGAAATGTAGTATCAGGCAGATGAATCAGAGTCAATAAACTTTTAATTTATGCTGAAAATCATTATAAAGATTTTTAACATCTGAATAATAATAATGACTGTAGCTATAATTCTTTTGCTTTTTTGCATTATTTCTTTTTCCTGTACGCTAACAATTTTTTTTTTTAGCTTAAGGTAGTAATAAATATTTTTTGAAAAACACTGAATATAAATGTATTTAATTATCATAAGAAACACCTTTGCATTATCATTGTTCAATGCATTATCTGTGTCCAACACAATATCTTTATGCATTATTTTGAAGCTGTAAAATTTGAATTTTCACTAAGTGAAATTTTGCATTTTACAAATTCAAAATAAAATATTAAAAATTTTTAACCAATTTAACAGTTATCAGTTTTCTGAATGGGAAAACGGAATTGAAAAATATGCATTAGATAATGAGTTACAATGGGGTGAAATTCCCTATAGAATCATACTAGCAGGGGGCTGTCCAGACTTTTCAAACAGGATCCTGTTTTTCTGAAATTGTGAAAAATTCTACACATAATTTTATGTATCTAAATCCAGTGTGAAAATAAAGTTGTTCCGATCTTTTTGGCCAGGGTCCTCTTTTTGTGAAATTGTGAAAAATTTAACTTTGCAAAATAAAATTACAATTAAGGTTTCATTCTAGACAATGACAGTTCATTTTTATAGAGCTAAATTCACACATATGCATAGAAACCTTTTATAAATTAGAAATTGAATATGAGCTTCTCAGGGAAATACAGCAAAGCATGTCCGACTATTCAGGCTGCATGTTTGTTCCATGGAATATTAGTTTTCAAAATGAAAAAGATTTATCAAAGGTCTATTTTTAATGGGAAAAATATTGTGAAGGGTACTTGGTTCTTTTATAGGATATAAAAATTTGTGAAGGATCCTATTTCAGGATATAAAATTTTGTGAAGGGTCCTTTTTTAAGATATAAAATTTTGTGAAGGGTCCTTTAACAGACCCAGATTTACCTCTAGACAGACAACTGACTGGCTTTGGCTTCCAATGACGAAAAATAGAGAGTTCCCTTAATTAGCAAGAAAATGTATTAATTTAACCCTTTATCACATTCATTACATATTTTCTTTTGTAAATTGCTAAACTAATTTTAAAGATGGCTAATAGGCATATAGCTAATAATAAATATATATAAAAAAAGCATTTTTAATTTTTGAGAAATTTTTAGTTTGAAACATGTGTACGTTAACCTGATTAAAATCAAATAATAATTAATTTAATTAATAAATAATAACTATTTAAAAAAATAACTTTGTAAATAATTGCAAAAACTTGCAACTGTTGTTTCCGGTTAAAATAATAGCATGGTCCTTCATCAAGTGAAAAACTGAACACGAATGCATCATCAAAGTAGCAAGGTGCGCTTGCCAAAGAATTTCCAATGATTTTTGCATTTAGTTTGCCCTGAAACACCATCTGTTAAATTTAAGAATAGAGCTCTGTTATCTATTGAACAGAGAAGGAACAAAAGTTTAAAAATCCATTAAAAGTAGTAAAAGATATTGAAAATTATCATAAAAATTATGTGAAATCTTTGGTTCAGTTTCAGTGTGAAATCAATGAACTTTTAAAGGATTAACCTATTAACAAAGGAAAAAAAAAAAAAAAGCATACACTATACTTTGTTAAGTTCCCTCAAGGAAAGGAAAAGAACTATTCATTTTATGCATATACAAATTAATTTTTTTATACTTGAAAAAAAGAAAAAACTAGAATATGTTAAAAATAAATATTTAAATTACAATGAATTTACTATTACATTTTTTTTTTTTTTTTTTTTTTTTTTCAATTTAAGCAATTAAATTTGTGAAACGATTTCAAAATAAAAATTTCTAATTATTATATATAACTCTTTCAAACCCAAGTTATTTGTGATGTTAAAATTGCACTCAATATGTTCCCATCTCATTATATTCTCAAATCAGTCTTCTGACCTGAATGGTTGTTTTCTCATGACAAGCACTCATATCGTTTCTCTCTTCCTTCTTTTGTCAGAGTAATGATGACATGGAGGGGTGTGTGAGTGATGTGTTGGTTAGACTTTGTCCTTTCTGCCAATCATGAGTGCTTTTTCCGTTGGCGGTCTTGCAGAGGCCCCACCTTCTTGATACATGTGGACTTAGCATCCTTTTAAATTTTTTTTTTTTTTTTCTTCGATTTATGTTGGGGAATCGAAGCAGCAGCTCATGTTTCAACGCTGGTGCATTTTTGCTTGTCAGTGTTCCTGGTGTATCTTTTTACTTCATTAGAATTGTACATATATAGGCATGGATTTCCTTTCTATTTCCTGGCATACAAAATTGTAAATGTAATATTAATATTTTTTACATATTGGACTCTATCTTCTGTTTTTTTTTTTTTTTTTTTTTAAGAAAAAGGGATGTTGTGCACTCTTCAAAAATTTTGGTTTTTGATTCTTGTGGAGGGAAATTGATATTGATGAATTTATATATTATAGAAGCAAAAAGTTATTTTTTTATGAATAAAGAACCAAGTTGGTATGATTTAACCTTCACTTCTTTTATTTTGCTTGCTATATTTTTTATTCAAGAGAACAAAGAAAAAGGAAGATTGAGATCTTCCGATCATGACCATTTTACGATATTTTAGTACTCAATTAACCCAAAGTACTAAAAGAGTTATTGGACTACAACTGCAATTTGAAATGCATGTAAGAATATAAAAGCTATGTGATTTTACCACAAAACATTATATTGATTACTTAATAAATATTTATTGTGTCACTGATTTCTTGATATATTGTAGTAGTATCTGTTTCATGATCATTAAAAACAAAACTAAGAACAACTATTAGCACATTAACCCAGTTTTAATATTTTTAAAGGTTTAAGAGACATTAGTTTGAAACAGGTATAAAACTTTATATCCTTTGAAAAGAAGCAAATAAAGTAATGAATCAAAAAACAGTAAATCAATACAGTTTGATGATATAAATCTTTCAAACCAAGTTTTAATATTTTTAAAGATTTAAGAAACATGAGTTTGAAACAGGTATAAAAACTTCATATTCTTTGAAATGATGCAAAAGAAAAAAAAAAAGCAATGAAATCAAAAGGCAGCAAATTAATAAAGTTTAAAATACATGTACGCAAGAAAACTTACATTATGAATTCACCTTAATATCTAAAATTTACACATCAAATCTATTATCATCTATAAATACATTTCCATAGTTCATGTTAAATAGCCAAATTAGTCTTTTTATATGCATTAAAAAAAAAAAAAAAAATGTATACTTACAATGGCATCATTAATATATGAATTCTGAAATTTTTCAGCTTCTATTTGCATACAACCTTCAGATGAAATTTTGTCTGAATCTTTAAAAGTAACATCGTCTGCTGCACAATGTGTCTGATTTCCACAGCCTTCAATGTTTCTTTCATTTGATATCTAAATGGGATTAATTAACCATTTATAAACTGCATATCTTTAATGACTGAAAGTAAATAAATGATGAAAATTTAATTAGCATTAATTTTAGTTTATAAAATGGCTATAAAGCTTGCATTTCACAGGTATTTGAATAATTCAATCATCCTATTTTATTCAAGCTTTTTCAACATAAGACATAACATGCCTGACAACAATGAAGGTTAAAAAATAAGATAGGTTCTAAGAGCAGTATTTTCAGACTTATAATTAATAAGTAAATATTCTGCAATTATAAACAAAAAGAGAAATTGAGATTGAGACACAAGATAAATGTTTTCGCCAAAAACAAAATCTCACTTAAATATTGAAGATTTGTTGAAATATTTTATGAATTATAGTACATCACTTTTACGTTTATGTAATTTATGTTTTTCTGAAAATTACAATTTCATTTTTAGATCTTTTCATTTTCCCCTATGTTTGCAATGAATCTGAATCCTTGATTTTACATTAACAAAATTTTGAATTTCCCACCATTTATACTTACATATTGTAGTATAAAAGAAATATGCATTGCGATTTAATAAAATAAGTAATAAAAAATAAAAACATTTGGGAGTGAATTCAATCACAGACGATGATAATGTTGTTTAATGTTTTTCGAGAACAAATAAATAATGCACAAAGATTGCAATCTATAGTCAGACAGTGTGAAAGCAGGTGTTTAACTGTGAATCATATTTATGAGCTGATTTCTTGTTCTTTACAGGTTACAGAAAGCAAAAACAAACCACCCAAAATAAAAAAATAAAATAAAATAAGCAGAAAACAATTTGGAATTTATTTGTAAAAATAAATAAGTGCATTTTTTTTCCCCCACATAAAAACATTCTAATATACCCTTTGACCCGTCTAAAAATATATTTCCAGTAAAATAGGAACAAATGGTTCAAAAACAGATAAGTAACTCCTGTAATAAATATATCTTTATTGAGATAAAAACATGATAACTTAAAAAAAAAAAAAAAAAAAAAATCAAATACTATACATGTATGGGCGAAATTTCTAATTAGGAGCAATTTAACATCTACAGAATGCACTAAACAAAATGAAATAAATATTTATTTTCCATGTGCATAAAAGTATGTTTACTAAAGAACATAGTAAAAAATCATTCGGCATTTGTTTACAGGACTACCCAAAAGAATTCAGATATAATAGGGCTATACATGGAAATTGATGGAATTATATTTTAAGTTGTGTAATGTGTTTTTCATATTGTCTTAAATTTAACTATACTATTAATGTGTATATAATTTATAAACAATATACAGGGCTACACAAAATTATGTTAATGCATTCTTTATTCAACGTACTTGATTAAGTGCTCTACTAAACTTTAACAAGTCCAGAAAAACAGCTTTTGAATGACAATTTCTTTCTCGTGCCCATATGGTACACAAAGCATTAGTTTGAATTCCAAATTTCAATGCTGATTTTTTGCTTAATTATTTGCTGTTCCCTGAATAATATAAAAATGAACTTTTTGTGGATGATTTAAGTATATATCCATTATCAGCATAACTTAAAAAGCAAACAATTACAGGAAATTCAAATTGGGTATCTGAAGATCACATGAGGTTGTCACATTTATAATTTAGACTAAACTTTTAAATTTTTATGAATGTAGACATTGTGTTCAATTGGGAATTTCAAAGAGGTGCTAATCCTCCCCCCCCTCCCCCCCCCCCGCCTCCCCTGCTCACATAGAAATTATGTCAAATAAAACTGTTTCTAAAACTATTTTCAACTGTTCTTAAAATAGAATTTTTATATACAGTACTTGTCATTATCTTACACCTCAATCTGTAATGTGTCTTAAAGGGGGGGGAGATACATCACAGATTGTCAAAGTCATTCAAAGCCCATGTCATTCTATGGGTAAAATTGTTTATAGAATAATATTACCTAGCTGTTATTTTCAAATTCCACTTTCACTTTCTGAAAATACACAACTGTTAAATTAGTACCCGTTTTTCAAAAAATTTTTCTTAAAAATTTTTAAATTTGAAGTTTGAGTTTATAAAAATGCAAGTTTTCACTTTTACTCATATTTTAGCTGTAAAATAAAATATTAAAATTTAAAAAAAATTAATTTAAATCATAATGGAGTGTAAAAGTTGATATATATATTTTTTTTTATTTACCAACTATGTGAAAAATACCACAGCCGGGAATCGAACCCAGGCACCTCCGCTTAACGTACGGATGCTCTACCACTGAGCTACCCTGGCTGACAACCAGCTAGGCACTTCTCACATGATCAGTGGTAGATTATCCGTGCGTTAAGAGGAGGTGCCCGGGTTCGATTCCCGGCTCTGGTATTTTTCACATAGTTGGTAAATAATATATATATATCAACCTTTACACTCCATTATGATTTAAATAACCATTCACGGTTGATGAATAAAATTTCTAAAAAAAAAAAAAATAATTAATTAATTAATTTTTAGAAAATGGGTACTAATTTAATGGTTGTGAATTCTGAATGTGAAAACAGAATTAAAAAATACCAAATAGGTAATGAGTAATTCTATTAGGTCTAGAAGTTAGTTTCCGCGTTTTTGTTGTTGTTGATATTTTGTCAAAATAAAATTATTTTTATATAACGAATTTTATGTTATAATGTTCTCTGTATTATCAGCTTTCTATTGATATATAACTTTCTTCACGTACCTTATAAAAAAAGTATTATTTTAGTTTCAGAATATGTCAACCTTTGTGCCGGAAAAACGTCATTTGCGGGAAGCTCTTCTTTTCCTTTTTCATCTCAAGAAGAAAGCCACTGACGCGCACCAAATGCTTGCCCAAGCTTACGGCGATGCTCCTCCATCCATAAGAACCTGCCGGTCCCGGTGAACCGACAACTTCGACCGCAAAACCAAACATCCACGGGAAGAAGGTCTTACTACGCATATGGTGGGATCAACGCGGCATACTGTACTATGAGCTTCTTCAACCTGGCGAAACAGTCACTGTGAATCGCTATCAACATCAACTAGCGCAGTTGCGGCATGAAATCGCAGTAAAAAGACCAGAATGGGCGGGTCGACACGAAAAAGCCATATTGCTTCATGAGAACGCAAGGCCGCATGTTGCTCAAACGGTAAAGGATACCCTAAAAGAGTTCAAATGGGAAGTCTTACCGCACCCGCCGTACTCTCCGGACATCGCCCCGTCGGATTATCACCTTTTCCGGTCAATGGCTCATGGTCTAGTGGAGCAGCGCTTTCAAGATCGTCAAGACGTCAAAAAATGGCTCGATGAATGGATGGCGGCCAAACCAGAAAATTTTTATTATGATGGAATCCATAAGTTGCCCAAACTCTGGGAAAATGTTGTTATTAATGGCGGAAATTATTTTGAATAAAAGTTTTGTTTATGTTTGTCCAGTTTTCAATAGTTTAAAAAGCGTAAAAAACGCGGAAATTAACTTCTAGACCTAATATAAAGAAATTTCACCATAGACTTACATGGGATCTGGCGACTAGAGGTAGGGGAATCGTAAGAGGGAGTGAGCAGCCTAAAAATATTCAAATACAGGGTTAGAGTAAGCCGTGTTACTGCCATAATAGTTTTTTTTTTCCCCAATTATTGATAAAAAGTATTTTCTTTGACAAACAACTTTTGAGAGAGCTTATAATAACTTCAAAACAACCTATTTTTAATTTTGATTAAAATAAATAAATAAATGCTTAACTGAATACAAAAGAGTACGAGCTAACAGTTGTTGTTTGAGCAAAAATTGGAGTCTTTTAGCTGTTTTTTCACAAAATCCAAATCTGTGAAAGGAGCCCCTTTATAAAAATCAAATTTATAAAATGAGCCCCTTCACAAAATTCAAATTCATAAAAACAACCCTTCCACAAAATTTCAATCTATAAAAATGATTCTTTTATAAAAAATTTTCATGTTTTTAATATTATTTTCAAATGACTGCCTATATCTAAGTCAATAAAATATTATTAACTTGTATTTTTAAAAAATTCAATACCTTAAAATTTATCCTTTTGAAGCAACGTATATATATTTCAGCCGTCATCGCGGCCCTCTTCAGCGTTGTAAATGATAAAAACTATCACTGCCGGCACTTCGAAGTAAACAAAAACTCACTTGTTGATGTTCCACTTTCACTTCACTTCTTGATTTTCAGGATCTGTTGCCATTCTTCAGGGATTAAACTGTATTCGTGGTCGTTAATAGAGGATGGAGTGGTTAGTATTTCTATTGCTTCACATTTTAAGGCATACTTATGGTTGTTATAGTGGGCTATTTTTTGAGTGTTAATGGTGTTAAGATTAATGGGGTTATTGTTATGAGTGGTAGACAGTGCGGTAGAAAATTTATTAAGTTTAAGGTCAGAAATGTGTTCTTTTTCGCATTCTTTTCATAAAAAACGGTAGTTGGCCAAATAACAAACCCCCCATTTATCTTAATCATGCTCCTATCATCCCTCGTATGTTTGGTAAATACAAAGACCATAAAAAACCCCCATCTCTTAGACCTATTGTAAATAAATCTGAAGGCCCAACCTATTGCTTAGAATTATATATGAAAGATATTTACCGTTCAATTCTTCCTCCATCAAATTACTCTATAAATTCCACAGCGATGTTCATTCAATCCTTGCGCAATACTAACTATAACTTTAAAGACAAACTCAATAGCTACGATGTAAAAGACCTTTACCCCTCAATAAATATTCCTGAAATAACCCAAATCATTAACTCTAAAATTACTAAAACCTATGGCGACAATAAAATTAGCGAAACCCTCATCCGTACAAATAACCTACTTCTCAACGAATCTTACTTTACCTTTAATCAAACCATATATAAACAAACCCAAGGTGTCCCCATGGGGTCTCCCATATTGGGGCTCATCGCCGAATAAAAAATGCGAATACTTGAAAATCAGACCTCTAATATTATCAATCACTGTAAATTATGGTAATGTTACGTCAACGACATTTTCACGATCATACCCGCTCACATTAATCCTACCACACTCCTTGAAGATCTAAATAAACTTGACCCCAACTTAAAATTCACTAATGAAACCGAAAATAATAACTCTTTACCATTTTTAGATGTTTTCGTAACCAAAAAACCAGACAACACCTTTGAAACCACAATCTATAGAAAACCCACTTCAAATAATGAAATCATTAATACTAAATGCCATACACCCTTAACGTACAAATTAGCCGCTATCCGTTCTTACATTGACCGTGCCATCCTAATTTGCTCCAACCAAACTCTTCTAAAAACCAAAATCAATCACATAAAAGATATTTCAAGTAAAGCAAACTACAGTAAAAATTTAGTACAGAAACTATATAAAAAACATTTAAAAACTATTAATAAAATTCCTAATGCTCAAAAAACCAAAATGAAATTCACTACCGATATTCCTTTCTGTAATGGGGCCGCCAATAAAATCAAACACGAAGCAACCAAACATAATATAAATATCCCAATTAAACCCAATAAAAACATTTTCCAACATCTCAGAAATGAAAAAGACAATATTCCTTTTAAAGACACCTCAGGCATCTATAAAATAAACTTTAATTTTGAAGACCAAACACAAGCTTGCTATATAGGTATGACCAAGAGACCCATAAAAGAACACGGAAAAGAACACATTTCCGACCTTAAACTTAATAAATTTTCTACCGCACTGTCTACCACTCATAACAATAACCCCATTAATCTTAACACCATTAACACTCAAAAAATAGCCCACTATAACAACCATAAGTATGCCTTAAAACGCGAAGCAATAGAAATACTAACCACTCCATCCTCTATTAACGACCGCGAACACAGTTTAATCCCTGAAGAATGGCAACAGATCCTGAAAATCAAGAAGTGAAGTGAAAGTGGAACATCAACAAGTGAGTTTTTGTTTACTTCGAAGTGCCGGCAGTGATAGTTTTTATCATTTACAACGCTGAAGAGGGCCGCGATGACGGCTGAAATATATATACGTTGCTTCAAAAGGATAAATTTTAAGGTATTGAATTTTTTAAAAATATAATTGCAATCCTTTTTCATATTATACCAATTATTAACTTGATTTTGTATTAAACATTATATAAAATGAGGGTTAAAATGTAAAGTTTTTATGGGTTTTTTTTAAACAAAAAACAAAGATTTTTAACAAACATGTTTATTTTTCACAAAAATGGGACCTAAATATTAAATTTGGATTGACCCATATCTAAATTAATTTCTCTCAGAAAATAACAAGACTTATAAATTTAACTGACTTGGCTAGTAATTAGCAATTGAAACTTAAGTTTCTGTGGCTTAAAAAAGTCTATGTTTATCTAATATGCTTATGTTAAGTTTACCTGTAATAAATCTCTCTCATATTTTTCTTTTAATTCTTTCAGTTCATCTTTAAGATTTGTATTTAACTCATTTTCTTTATTTAGATTATCTTCCAGATTTTGCAACTTGAGATTCAAATCCTATAATTAAAAAGTTAATAAATAGAGATAATCATAAATAACATCTTAAAAGAATAAATGTATACTTTATATAGATAGATAGATAGATCTTAAAACTATCATATATTAGTGCAATAAATATATTTATTTAGAAATGATAATTATTAGCACAGATTATTAAAATAACTTCTAAACATACAACAAGTACTTTTTAGTACATTTTTTAAGGAGTTGTACTTTTTTAGGTTTACTGTTTACATCTATTTTATTGCCCTGTTGAAACAGAAATTATAAATTTTGTTTGAGCCAAAATTCTGTAATCTAAAACTAATTTGCAAATATTTATAAACATGTTTCCATATCAATTTAACAATAATTTACAGTGCAATAATTTTTTAACATGACATAGATGCCATAATATTTATATATATATTAAAAAAGAAAAAAAAAAAATAGAGTAAGCAGCATATTTATTTCAGAAATGCAGGTCTCCAATCTTTCCAAATTTCTGTCTAAATTCTTAAACTTATTCAATACATGAAAATGCAATCAATTTGTATAAAATCATTATATTTTAATAACTGATTAGAATTTTTTTTAATACAAATAAATGGAACAATAAATTATTTGTATATTTTTCAGTTATTTTACAAATGTTTTATTTTTTTCCCTCTTTTTCTAACAATTACATAGTGAGAAATGAATGTTGCCAACTAATTTCTATCTTTACTGCAAAGAACACAATATGAAATGTTAAAAGGAAGTTCTAAAATAGTTCTAAATATATTATATAATATCATAAATAAATATCATCATTCACACCAATATAAATATTTCTTTAATGGTTTAAACTTTGTTTCCCTCTAAAAATTAAAAATTATTCAAGTAAACATTTTGCTTCATAAAAGGAAATTGTCAATAATGAAACATTTCAAATAACTGTATAGAGAATTAACAACCATGCTTAATAGATCCTCATTATATATATATATATATATATATATATATGTGGTAGAAGCACCTTGCCTGTTCGGACATTTGACTCAAAGACCAGCTTTGCACAGATCTATTTATCTCACTACAGCCACGATCGATCAACCTTGACGAAGTGACGCAACCAAGACGTAGCTATAATGTCAGAAGGATGTCGTCATTCTCATCCCCTGCGCACGCATCCTCATAGACGGAATCTTGGAGCACTTATAGAGGTGCCAATTATTACGATTTGTCCGTAATTATTACGGATTTACGGCAATAATTACGGCATTATGGACGACATATAAAAATTACGGATTATACACTTTTATAAAAATTGCGGATATCGATCGTTAAAAAAAAGAATCCCCGCTAATAATCGACGATAAAACGTACAACGGAAGCCTTTTGGTTCTAAATCTTTCTCCATCCACAACATAGATGCCAATATTCATTCTAAACTTGCTTTATTAGAGTCTAGAAACCATAAAGAAATAGAATTATACAATATTTCTTGCTGATGTAATTTTTTTACCCCCCCCCCCTCTTTTCTTATCTGCAACTAGCCATCGATGATTAAAAGCTTTGCAGAAGCCTTTAGTTTCCCAGTCTTTCTCCATCAGCAGCATAAATGTCAATATCATTTTAAACTTGTTTCATTAGATTCTAGAACCTATAAAGAAGTAGAATTGTTTCATTTCTCATTCATCTGATTATTTATATTTTGACTGCCCCTCCCCCTTCCCAACTAGTGTCAAGGCTTACTTCTAGAACCAAAAAAGTGATAGAAGTGCTCAATATTTCTTACATGTGCAGTAATTTTTAGGCTTTATTGCTGCACTTGATGAATCTACTTGTTTTTCCTTAATAAATTTAAAATACATACTGTATCATCAAACAAAATACATGCAAGATACATAAAAAGAAGAATGCTTTAGTATTTAATGCCATAAAAACAATTGTCTATTTCAAAAAAAAAAAAAAAAAAAAAAAGTGTCTATTTAATAATAATAATAAATAAAATAAATGTTTGTAAAATAAATTTTTGTAAATTTTTGTAAATAAATTTAAAATGCATACTGTATCATCAAAAAAAAAAAAAAAAAAAAAATATATGCAAGATACACAAAGAACAGAACAATGTTTTAGTATTTAATGTCATAAAAACAGTTGTCTATAGAAAAGTGACTATAAAAAAATAATAATAATAAATAAAATAAATTTTTGTAACCCCTCCCCCCCCCCAAAAAAAAAGAGAGAGAGAGAGAGAGAGATCCAAATATTCCCCCCCCCCCTCCAAAGCAGGTTAAAAAAAAAAAAAAAACTTTCATTTTATAAGAAGGTAAAGAAATACATATTATTTACTTTTGTTTAGAAATTTTTCTAACTTTTTAATTAATATATTATATATTCTTTTACAAAAACTGTGCAATTCGTTATTATGTGTGAGTTTGTGTGTAAAAATTATTCCGTGTGGCGGTTCACGTTTCATAAATATATAACTCTGATTACTGATAGCTCTTATTGAAACTTGGCACCTCTACACTTACGAGAAACAGTTCAGTTGACGACGGGACTTTGACGATACGGTGTCTTGTATCATGCCACATGCTCTTCTAAAAAAATGGCAAAAGATGCAGCCAAAGTTGTGAGTGTTGACGAGAAGTATTTTATGGAATATAAACTGTGCACTATTTCGAAGACGATAAATTTACTCAGTGACCTTTAGTATTTATAAACTGTGTTTTCTAGCATAGACGATATGTACGTGTTACGAATACGACATGACTCTATAATTCATGTTATCCATCCTGTACAAAAACTGTATTATAGTTATTCTTTATTAAATTTATAGTTAATAGTAATCGAGTAATTAATTATTAACGCCCACTTTAGTTTCTACATTAATATTTCAGAAGCGGGATGATGCACCTGAACTAAAAAAAAAAAAACTGTTTAGATCATTAATTGAACTTAACATAAACTTTTAATTGACTGAACTTTTCATTGATTTAAAAAAAAACTGTGTTGAAGTTTCTTTGCATGCTTAATCATGCTATGAACAGTGGTTATAATACAGAATTTTACTCCTGATCTGGAATTCGTGTTGGACGAATAAATATTTAAAGTGTGTAGTGATGTTTCATGATCGACAGAAATTCGAGCACCTATGAAATCTACTTAAATTAAAATAGCAAGGCATCTGTTGTTTCTGTTCTGCAAAGGTACGTCAACTTTTATTTTTATTGCATGATGATGTCTTTGGAGGATATTACTCAAATAGGTATTGCACTAGGACAAGAAAAATATAATAAAATTAAAATTCTGCATCGGTTTTTATTCGACAATGACAGTGATCGAAAAAACAGATGCAGAATAAAAAAGTTTACAGGTTTCACTTTCGCCGTTGGCGATGAAAACTATATTCAGAAACAAAAAATTATAAGTGATAACTTTTCTTTGAATGAACTTATAATAATCAGTAATTTATTAAATGTCTCTTTTGACAGTACTAAAGAAGAGTTACGTGACAGATTATTGTCAAAATTATGTGATATTGAATCATTAATAGATAAAAATTCTGAAAATGAATCGGACAGTGAATCCGAAATTGAATCGGAAAGTGGCGATAGTGACGTCATGAAAATTGATTCCTCGGTGCAATGCCATAATGATAATGATAATCATAATAATTGTGTTAATATTAAGAATACTGGAACACATGGTGTAGCCATTTCATTTAATGATTTCGAGAATACTATTTCTAAATTTAGCGGTGAACCGCATGAAAACACAAACTTATGGTTTACTGAATTTGAAGAAATATCTAACATGTTTAATTTAAATGAACTACAGAAAATTATTTTTTGTAAACGGTCTTTGAGCTGAAACGCTTTATTGTTTATTAAATCTGAAAAAACGCTGCTTATGTATAAGAAATTTAAAAAAGCACTCATTGAAGAATTTAAAATAGAAATAAATTCAACTGCTTTGCATGATATATTGAGTAAAAGAAAAATGTGAATTGATGAAACGGCTACTGAATACTTTTTTAAAATAAGAGAATTAAGTAAAAATGGGCATATTGATGATGTTGCCATAATGCACTATGTGATCCAGGGAATCAATGACAAATATGAAAACAAAATTATTTTGTATGGTGCTAAAAATGTATGTGATTTTAAAGAAAAAATTAAAATGTATGAAGTGTTTAAGAAAGATAGCGATAAATGTAAACATAGATTTGATAAAGTAGAGTATAATGCAAAATTGAAACCCAAAGGACATAATGTAGTCGAAAAATTTAATCCTAAAAGTGAAGTAAATAAAATCTGTTATAATTGTGGTGATAAAAACCATTTATCTAGAGAATGCCCCCATAGAGCTAAGGGTTTAAGATGTTTTTCATGCAAACATTTTGGGCCCAAGAGCTCAGAATGTCCGGGTTCAAAACCCGAAGTCGAAACATTATGCATTACAGTAAATCAAAACCTGAACAAAAACATTCAAATTAATAATGTAAATTTTACTGGTATTATTGATACAGGGAGTGAGACAACACTGCTGCGTAAAAGTGCCTTTAATAAATTGAATGTTAATACATTAAATCCTACGAGTCCCACTCTGAAAGGGATTGGGAAAAGTTTTGTAAAGCCGTTAGGCTCATTTGACACAGATCTTAGAGTTGATGATTTTGAATATAAAACTAATATTTATGTTGTAAATAATGATTTTATACCCTATGACATAATCATCGGAATGAACGTTCTAATGTTAAGCGAGACGACAATAAATGAAAATGGCATTTTTGTAAAAAACAAATCTAGTCCCCTCAAGATAAATTTAGTAACAGTTCTTCCAATAAATACATATCAAAATGAAGTTGACACAGATATTGCTATTGACGCTCCCATTAACTTTAAAAATAAAATTTCTGAGAAGTCCCCAGAAATAAATAAAACATTAAATAGTGTTGAAAAGTATCAAAATAAAACCCCTCAACCTGCTAAGTTGTTCAAAAAATCATTAGAATCTTCCAAAAAAGCTGCAAGTGAAAATAATGACGATGACAAAAATAATGACGAAACTGATGACAATAAAGAGATACTTTTAAAGGACTATAATAGTGAAGATGATGACAGTGAGGAAGGGGAGGAGCCTCAACGAAAGAAAATAAATCAGATGAACATTTCCCAAATGAAATCACAAAATCAAGAAAAAACTCCTTCAAAGAAAGACGAAAAACAAATCCTACATGGAAAGGTTTTGCAGTTAGCAAAAGAGCAGAAAGAGTTGAAGAAATTTCAAACTTCTTAGAAGAGAGAAATTGAGAAGACAACCTTTCGCGATAGATTCCATTGATTGTAAAAAATAAAATGTCCCAAAAGAAGAGACTGCCAGTATAAATTTGAGAAAATTGTCTATTTCATCACTTCCAATGGAGACTACAATTGATAAAATAGCTGCATTATTTCCCAAAGCTATGCAAATACATATAGAAGTTCCCCCTACATATAAGAGTGCTACTGTAAATTTTATGACTGAAGGAAGATGCTTTAGAAAAAATCTAAAACTAGACATGACAAATTAGAGATGCTCGAGTTCAAATTCCAAGCTGACTTTGAGTCCCAGAAAAAAGATTTGCGTAAACATGCAAAAGGACAATTTTTTAAAGTTCAAGAAGGAAATAGAAAAAATTATAACTTGCAAAGACAACAACCAAAAACTTACGAAGTAGGCGACCAAGTTGCCATCAAACTGAAATCGAAATACTTTGGCCCCTATAAAATTGTAAAAATGAAAAGTGGAAACACATATGATGTAGTTAAGGAGGGATGCCATGAAGGCCCCCTTTGCACATCCACTCATGCCAAATCTCTTAAAGAAAGAATTACTTAAAGATGATATTTAAAAAAAAATTATCAAGATTGTTTATATGTTGTAAATAAGCTTGTTATTATTTCGTGTTACTTTTTCTTTTTATATTTTTCAGTGTGACCGCCTGGAGGACCAGTCGTGGAAGGATGGCCGAATCTGTGGTAGAAGCACCTTGCCTGTTCGGACATTTGACTCAAAGACCAGCTTTGCACAGATCTATTTATCTCACTACAGCCACGAGCGATCAACCTTGACGAAGTGATGCAACCAAGACGTAGCTGTGATGTCAGAAGGATGTCGTCATTCTCATCCCATGCATCCACATAGACGGAGTCTTGGAGCACTTACGAGAAATGGTTCAGTTGACGATGGGACTTTGACGATACGGTGTTCTGTATCATGCCGCATGCTCTTCTAAAAAAATGGCTAACGACGCAGCCGAAGTTGTGAGTGTTGACGAGAAGTATTTTATGGATTATAAACTGTGCACTATTTCGAAGATGATAAATTTACTCAGTGACCTTTAGTATTCATAAACTGTGTTTTCTAGCATAGATGATATATACGTGTTACGAATACGACATGACTCTTTAATTCATATTATCCATCCTGTACCAAAACTGTATTATAGTTATTCTTTATTAAATTTATAGTTAATAGTAATCAAGTAATTAATTATTAATGCCCACTTTAGTTTCTACATATATATATATATATAATAAAAGCATCATGGCTTATTTTATTAAAGTGAATATATTTTATTACTGATTAAGAAAAAATTTTAAATCAATAATAAAATAAACTACTTCACCTAAGCCAAAACTTTACAATTTTTGTAGTTTCAAAGAGAAATCCAGTTGAATAAGTTTTTAAAAATGGGAAAAAAAAAAGATTATAGTGTTTTAAAATTAGATTATAATTTGTTTATACAGAGTGTAAAGTTCATCATTAAATGGCCTTTATTTCATAACAGTTTGTAAAAAGTGCATCCTTCCAATTGCCAAAATGTTTTTAATGAATTTAGAAACAGTGAAATACCACAGAAAAAATTCATAAATTTGTAAAAATTACAAAATCTAAATTTTTACATGGTCCCAACCCACGGCCCCTACAGTTAGAAAAAAAAAATTATTTGTTAACATGAAAATAATAATAAGCATCCTTCTACAGTTAAAATTGACAAAGTCCATTTCAAGATTTTTATTTTCTGCAGATGTTCTTTAAATTCTAACGAGGGATCAGTTAAACAATATTTTATATTCAATTTTGTAATTTTTACAACATTGATTTTGAAGATTTTTCCATGGTATGACATACGTACTTACTTCACTTAAAATCTACATTTGAAAGCATAGAGTACTGATTACTTACAGAGCTATTACTCACATAGAAGCTAATGGTAAAATTTTAATGTGTAAATTTTGCAGAAACACTAGCGCCCCTATGATCTGACCAAATTACTAGAATTGTACTGCAGTTTCACCATGAATTTGATGAACATAAAGATTTAGTTGATTATCACTGTTTTGGTGATTTTTCTTTTAAATAAAAACAAAAAAAGTAACGGGGGGGGGGGGGGGGGCTTCTTTATATATGTGTGTGTACTGGTAACATTTCTTTCATTGGGAATATCCTTTTGCCTTTATTATACAGATTTCTTTTTTTTTTTTTAATTCTTTTTACATTATTTATTTATTTCATTCATGTACTTACTTGTTTGTAAGTTAATGTTTAATACAATTTACAATATTGTTATGAATTTAAATGAGTTTTAAAATAACATATTACAATAGTATTTAAATAAAATTTACTTTTGCATTATCAATGAAAATAAAATTGTAAAATCGTTTTATTAATTAAAAAAAAAAAGCAATAACAACAAAAAATGTATTTTTATGGTTGATGCTGGATGTTATGCATATTTTTTGTAAATTACCGTTTTAGAATTATAAAAATTTTCATGCATATACATTGAAATATAACAATATTAAGTACAGTCGACTTGCGTTATAACGACCCCATCGGAATGACCCAGTTTGGGTCGTTATATCAAATAAATCGAAAATAATTTTTCAAATGATGCCTTTTTCACTAAATTTGATTTGATAATGGTTGCAAATGACGTACTTCATGTAAAATATGAATTGTATTATAATTTATAAGTGAAATAAAATTTTAAAATTAAAATCAGTTAAAAATATTAACCAATGAGAAACATAATAATTTTCTCAAATTTGACGAAAATAAAAATAATGACTCTAGATGACCATTTAAATTAATTATACAGTGCATTTATACATTTAAATAATAAATATAATATAATGTATAATTATACAGTAATTATACAATAATAAATATAATATAATGTATAATTATACAGTAATTATACATTTGAAAGCATATAGTACTGATTACTTACAGAGCTATTACTCACATAGAAGCTAATGGTAAAATTTTAATATGTAAATTTTGCAGAAACACTAGTGTCTCTACGGTCTGACCAAATTACTACACAGTATGTAATGAATTGTACTGCAGTTTCACTATGAATTTGATGAACATAAAGATTTAGTTGATTATCACTGTTTTGGTGATTTTTCTTTTAAATAAAAACAAAAAAAGTAACGGGTTGGGGGGGGGGGGCTTCTTTATATATGTGTGTGTACTGGTAACATTTCTTTCACTGGAAATATTCTTTTGCCTTTATTATACAGATTTTTTTTTTAATTCTTTTTACATTATTTATTTATTTCATTCATGTACTTACTTGTTTGTAAGTTAATGTTTAATACAATTTACAATATTGTTATGAAATTAAATGAGTTTTAAAATAACATATTACAATAGTATTTAAATAAAATTTACTTTTGCATTATCAATGAAAATAAAATTGTAAAATCGTTTTATTAATTAAAAAAAAAAAAAAATGCAATAACAACAAAAAATGTATTTTTATGGTTGATGCTGGATGGTATGCATATTTTTTGTAAATTACTGTTTTAGAATTATAAAAATTTTCATGCATATACATTGAAATATAACAATATTAAGTACAGTCGACTTGCATTATAACGACCCCATCGGAATGACCCAGTTTGGGTCGTTATATCAAATAAATCGAAAATAATTTTTCAAATGATGCCTTTTTCACTAAATTTGATTTGATAATGGTTGCAAATGACGTACTTCATGTAAAATATGAATTGTATTATAATTTATAAGTGAAATAAAATTTTAAAATTAAAATCAGTTAAAAATATTAACCAATGAGAAACATAATAATTTTCTCAAATTTGACGAAAATAAAAATAATGACTCTAGATGACCATTTAAATTAATTATACAGTACATTCATACATTTAAATAATAAATATAATATAATGTATAATTATACAGTAATTATACAATAATAAATATAATATAATGTATAATTGTACAGTAATTATACATTTGAAAGCATAGAGTACTGATTACTCACAGAGATATTACTCATAACAGAGGTATTACTCTAACATAATAATTTTCTCAAATTTGACGAAAATAAAAATAATGACTCTAGATGGCCATTTAAATTAATTATACAGTACATTTATACATTTAAATAATAAATATAATATAATGTATAATTATTCAGTAATTATAAAATAATAAATATAATATAATGTATAATTATACAGTAATTATACATTTGAAAGCATAGAGTACTGATTACTTACAGAGCTATTACTCACATAGAAGCTAATGGTAAAATTTTAATATGTAAATTTTGCAGAAACACTAGTGTCTCTACGGTCTGACCAAATTACTACACAGTATGTAATAAATTGTACTGCAGTTTCACTATGAATTTGATGAACATAAAGATTTAGTTGATTATCACTGTTTTGGTGATTTTTCTTTTAAATAAAAACAAAAAAAGTAACGGGTTGGGGGGGGGGCTTCTTTATATATGTGTGTGTACTGGTAACATTTCTTTCACTGGAAATATTCTTTTGCCTTTATTATACAGATTTTTTTTTTTTTTTTTTTTTAATTCTTTTTACATTATTTATTTATTTCATTCATGTACTTACTTGTTTGTAAGTTAATGTTTAATACATTTTACAATATTGTTATGAAATTAAATGAGTTTTAAAATAACATATTACAATAGTATTTAAATAAAATTTACTTTTGCATTATCAATGAAAATAAAATTGTAAAATTGTTTTATTAATTAAAAAAAAAAAAGCAATAACAACAAAAAATGTATTTTTATGGTTGATGCTGGATGTTATACATATTTTTTGTAAATTACTGTTTTAGAATTATAAAAATTTTCATGCATATACATTGAAATATAACAATATTAAGTACAGTCGACTTGCATTATAACGACCCCATCGGAATGACCCAGTTTGGGTCGTTATATCAAATAAATCGAAATTTTTTTTTTTAAATGATGCTTTTTTCACTAAATTTGATTTGATAATGGTTGCAAATGACGTACTTCATGTAAAATATGAATTGTATTAGAATTTATAAGTGAAATAAAATTTTAAAATTAAAATCAGTTAAAAATATTAACCAATGAGAAACATAATAATTTTCTCAAATTTGACGAAAATAAAAATAATGACTCTAGATGACCATTTAAATTAATTATATAGTATATGAGTACCATCAAAATTTTAAATGAACGAATAATTTTATTTTGATAAAATTTACATAATAAAAAAGAAAAGAAAGGGTATGAATTGTGTACTGTACAAAAAACAAATTCTCCTATCTATTTATGAACAACTTATTACATTAATATTTTATGAAGAAAGCAATAATCGAGTTTTGATGTAATTTTGAAATTGGAAAGAAGCATATTTAAAATGAATGGTGTTTTCAAATTATTCATTTCCATAATTTTGATTTTTAAAAGTATCTAAAAGTTTGTTACGTATTTTCACAGCTCATTTTTGATTGTAGTATTACTAATTTTTGGAATATAATTGACGTTTTCATTATTCTCTACATTTAATATCCCTTTTGCCTTTCCACTGTCAATAATCTTTACAAAGAACATTCAATGAATTTTATTCCCTCGCTCTGAATTTTAGAAAATCTATTTGTTCGTAGTGATTTCTGATGGTTTCTTTATAAATTTCGTTCCAGACAGCTTATGTGGTTCGGATTGGATTTGAAAGGCTAACATCAAATTGCAACTCGTTTTTCTGATGAAGTAAAATTCGTCAGATTCTCTCTCTCTCTCTCTGTCTTTTTCTTTTAATTTGTAAAGATAACATCTTAAACTATAAATTGAAGGAAGTACAGTCGTTTACTGGGTCATTATAACATGAGTCAACTATAATAAAAGTTCTTAGAATCTACTTATCAATGATACCACAATGTAATAACTAAAAATGTTTAGAATATATTGTTAAAAATTAATAATGTAAAATCAAGGAGGAAAATTAAAAATTAGCAAGGAAAATCAAAAAATTTTTCAATAATTGAAAATTTTAATTTCAATAGTGTTATGAGAAATCTAAATATACCTAACATTATTTTATATCAATCCATATGTATGCAAATTTTCATAACTGCAAGACAGAAATTTACAAAAATAATTATAACTTACTATTCAGAATATTTATTACTATCAATCATGCTTCAACTGCTGTTAACACCATTGCTTTATTTACATCAGAAATTATATGTTGGGTATTAGCATACAAAAATTAAATATACTTATTTATAGACATTCCTATGGGGAAGTTAAATATGGATATGTATAGAAAGAACAGTTTAATTAATTGTAACTTATAACAAATTCTAAAAAAAATCTAAAAATTAATTGCCTTGTTCCAAACTTCACAATTTTGAGTACAATAATGAAATTATGAAAGTAATTCTTATAATTACAATTAAAAAGATGGCAAGGTAAAATAGAATAAACCTCAAAAAAAAAAAAAAAAAAAACACTAAAACAAGTTTTATTACATTAACCTTACATTGACGCTTACCAAAGATAGAATTTGAGAATGCCAAATAGCCACAGGTCAAACTCACTATCACTATAGTTACAGACCATTGGATCATATTTGGTGCTGCAAGTAAATTGCTGAGTGAATCATCTGTATAATATATCAGTTCAAAAAACCCTTAACGGCTTAAAAGTTTGTGACGCCGCTACTTTATGGCTATAAGAATTTGAAATATGAGTCTTAAAAATAATGATATCAAATTTTAAGTGACGCTTTGCAATTAGTTAAAGTATACATAGATTTTCTTATTTGATCATTTACTTTTATCTTTTATTTATATTTATAATGCAAACGTAATATTTTTAACTTCAAGATCAGACAGATATATAAAATAGACTCACTGATGCTTTTTGATTCGCATTTCAAATTCAAAATAACAGTTTTAAAAGGAATTATATAAAAATTCCAGTGGCGCCTCGGTGTTATTTTAAAAGATTTGTTTTAGATTCCATTAAAATTACTTTGTTTTGTCTAATAAAGTATATTTACACATTTAAACAGTGCTTTTAATTTTCAAATATACTGTCAAATAATTATACTTTCACTGAGTTTGCATTATAAAGTAAAATTATTTATTTCAATAAATTGATTTATCTTTTGCATCACGTTATCCAAAACATAGTATCATAGTATCTAACTAAGTGAAAATTTGCTCAAAGAGGTAGTGTGACGTAAAGAAAACATTTACACAAATTTTACTTGCAGTTTTGGATAGCATGACGCAAAAGATAAATCAATTTATTGAAATAAATAATTTTACTTTATAATGCAAACTCAGTGAAAGTATAATTATTTGACAGTATATTTGAAAATTAAAAGCACTGTTTAAATGTGTAAATATACTTTATTAGACAAAACAAAAGTAATTTTAATGGAATCTAAAAACATATCTTTTAAAATAACACCGAGGCGCCACTGGAATTTTTATATAATTCCTTTTAAAACTGTTATTTTGAATTTTAAATACGAATGAAAAAGCATCTAGTGAGTGTATTTTATAAAACTGTCTGATCTTGAAGTTAAAAATATTACGTTTGCATTATAAATATAAATAAAAGATAAAAGTAAATGATCAAATATGAAAATCTATGTATACTTTAACTAATTGCAAAGCGTCACTTAAAATTTGATATCATTATTTTTAAGACTCATATTTCAAATTCTTATAGCCATAAAGTAGCGGCGTCACAAACTTTTAAGCCGTTAAGGGTTTTTTGAACTGATATCATTACTTTTTAGTGGTTATCGATCAAAAAATTAAAATAAGTCCTTCTGGCTCCTAGGAAGGGTAAAGTAATTTACCTTTTCTTATGAAGTTGCCACCATTTTTTTTTTTTTTTCAAAATGGCAGCTACAATTTATTAATGGACTTAGTGGATTTATTAATGAAGGCTTGTATAGATGGAGTTTTAAGCAAATCGGTTCATAAAACCTTTCTAATGTAAATTTGAAATTTTCAGTGTGCTAGCACAGGGAAACAAGTGAGTAGATTAAGTTGGCAAATGAACATATCAAATACATTTCTAAGATAAATCTACACTACATATTTAGTGTGAATTAATTCAGTATTTCAAACGTTATCATGCTGACAAATTTTCAAGTAGCCTGCCACTTGGAAACAAAATGGAGAAGCTTCGCACTAGAAAAATTTATTGACTGGGATTCTCAAACTCTTTAAAAAAAAAAAAAAAAATTAAAAAAAAATAAGAAAGAAGGAAAAATAAGTGGATAATTTCAAATTTAAGTTAGAATTACGTAATTTACAGTTTGCAAGTTTCTTTTTAGAGAATTACAAATTAAACAATTACAAAAAAAAAAAAAAAAAAAAAAAAAATCAAGTAAATGTTAAAAATGGAAATTTGTATATTTTGTTTCCCCTTTTGAGGCTAAGTATGCTCCAATATTCACAATTTAAATTTTCATCAAAATTGCAGGTAAAAATTACTTCATATATATTTTCATATAATACGTTTGGGGGGAAAAATAGACAAAATATAAATTAAGCTTTACATTTCTATAATTTTAAAAATAAGATAAAATCACCTGGAGAAAAATTTTATGGAAAATATAAGTGAATCAGTCATTTGAGAAACACCTCATGTCCATTTTTGGCCAAAATTGAGTTAGACATATTAAATTGTTGGTGAAGGCTAGACAAATCCAATACGCATAAAACAATTAATCTCCACTTAATAACCATGGTGATGCCGCATTTGAAAATATCCATTCCTTTGAGAAATACCTCATCTCCTGGAAATGTGTTGTTTCTCAAATGACTTACAAAAGAACGTGGCTGGTGGTAGCACTGTTTCTTGTTATTCTACTTTAATGTGGCTCCCATATAATCCCTTTGAGACCTCTTAAACCAGATTTGGAGATTTACCTGTCCTTAACTCAGGCACATTGGGACGTGCCTAGATGCCTAGGCCGTGGCCTGTAGTTCGTAGCCGAGATGTTTATTTATTTATTTTTTTGCGAGTTTACTTCTTTTTCTTTTTCAGATACCTTGTCTTTTTATTTGTCTAATCTTTTTTCACACGAAGTTTTCATCCCCCCCCCTTCTAAGCTGTATGAAAGATATATTCTTATTATGTCAGAAGAAAAAGAGACTTGGTTTGTTTTCAGTATGGAGATTTACTGATTTTCGATTTTTTTTTTAACTTCATTTGTGGCTTACTGGAAAGTTGGAAAAATATCTATCATTTTACCACTATTTATTAAACTCTCTTTTACTTAATCTCTTTTACAATGTATATCATGAGGGCTTAGCTAAGAAGGGACCAAATGAAATTTGTTCATTTTTAGTTGATAATATCAATTTGATGCTGGTGTTAGGCATCTTCATTTTTTTTTCCGATGGTGCACCTGGACAAAACAAAAACACCGTGGTTGTGCGGTTTTTTCTAACCCTAATAGAAACTGACCGATTCGACAGTATTCATCACTGTTTTCCTATTCGAGGTATTCGTACCTTCCGTGTGACCGCGACTTTAGTGTAATAAAACGAAAAATTAAAACAACTGACAGGATTTACACAGTAAAACAGTATGCTGAACTTATGTTGCACTCTGCTGCTATTCAGGACAAGCTCCTGATGGAAATAGTAGAAAGAGAAAAATTAAAGGATTTTATATCATGGTGTGGTCAACTTTATAAAAAAAATGTAATATCTACGGAGACTCAAGCAAGGAATATCCCAAAGGAAAACAAAATAAAATTCAACATTTCAACTTTTATGGAGTTTCATTACTCTAATAAACATGTAGGCCAAGTTAAAGTAAAAAACTTTATTGGTGGACTCAATAAACAAACTATTGACTTGAAAAAACCGGGAACTGGTTTACCAGAGCTTCCAAAAATCAGTGCCTACCCGCAAAAATGTGTACCTATCAATATCAACAAAATCAATGACCTCAAGAAAGTCGAAGCTTATATACCTGCAGACATTGTTGGTGAATTTTATTCAAAAATTTATGACTGGCCAACTATCGATATGGATGACATTGAAATGTTTTAAGAAACAATGTTTGGAAAATGTGTATATATTATTTGAAAAATAAAATATTTATTTTTATTAATAATTTGAATTGTTTTACCTTTTATTTCATACCTGATTATATATCGTTTAGTCAGTCATTTGAGAAACAACACATCTCCAACAACGTTTATAATTTTTTTAAATATCAAAATAAAAATAATAAAATTTTACTTTGGTAGAATTAGCTTACCAAACCCCTGTAGAAACATATAAAAAAATTCGGAAAATATATTATTTTAAATTATGGACCAGCTGGGTTTTTTTTGATTTCCCGAAAGTTTACTTTTTTGGATATGAGGTGTTTCTCAAATGACCGATTCAAGTTAAGCTTTAAAAAAAATGAAATTTCTGCGTAAAAATTCTATTTCATAAATATATTTACAACGACAATAAACAAAAAACCCTCCTTTAATTTTAAATAATTATTTTTACATGTTTCGAAGCAATTAAAAGTTTTTCTTTCTTTCTTTTTTTTAAAGAAAAATAAATAAATGTAGTGGCGCCATCTAGTAGTTTATATTAAAATCATATACATATATATTTAACTTTTTTTTTATTATTTTTTTCCCCTAAAAAAAAAACTTGTTTAGAAACAGGTAGAAATAGTTATTTAAAATTAAAGGAGGATTTTTTGTTTACTGTAATTGTAAATATATTTATGAAATAGAATTTTTCATGCAGAAATTAATTAATTAATAAAATAAAAGAAAGAATAATATTTTTTAAATACATTATTATGGGTTTCAAAGTAAAGATGTTATTTATTTATTTTGACGTGTTTTTTAATATTTGCTATTTGACATATTTTTCATGAATTTTAATAAAATTCATGAAATAATGTTATTTCTAATAAACAGTTTCATCCCCTAGTCATTATTGCTTTAAATAATAATAATAAAAAAATTTATTATGTTAATATTTAAAATATGTATCATTTTAAAGTCTGAAAAATAAATAAATGAATAAACTCTAACTGTATTTTCAAAAGAGATCTTTAATTTTTAAAAAGAAAATATATATATGCATTTACGGAACTGTATGTTTTAAATAAAAACGATAGATGGCGCCAAAACTCTATTTGCTGTTTTTTTCCATTCCCGGCGCGGAATGATACATGAATATGAATCGCAAATCATTGAGCTATTATAAAATCGATGTTCATGAATGATTAAAAGTTTTTTCGCTTTAAAAAATTGTAAATTCATCATTATTATGATAAAATGGAATATCTAAATCTACAAAATACTTCCTTATTTAAAATATTATCTAAATATTTTTTTGACTAAATATGAAATTTTGAAATCAAAAATATTTTTTTCATAACAGAAGAGAAAATATATTTAAGGGAATTTGACTTAGTATATATACAATAAATATTTTAAACATGTAATAAAGTACTTTTGCATTTAAAAAAAAAATCTAAATAATTCATTGGCTGCATAGAAGTCGGTCAATCAACCAGCCCACATACCTCACAGCTAAGAACCGCATAACAGCGTTTTCACCCAAAGAAACACATGTAATTGGCGGAGTAATATAGTTCCATATTTAAAGCGATTTATATAAAAAACAAGAGTTTTTCTGAAAAAAACGGAAACGTTACTAGATTCAGAAAGATCCTATTAACAACATATATTAATTATATGAAAATCCTTCGAGCCTTTTTAGAGATATTTTTCAGAATTCCAGTCTATTACACCAACCGTTTTCCCTTTTTCGCTTAAAATTGAGATTCAGATCTCAAAACATATTGCATGTAGAAATGTAAAATTTTCAGGATAGATTAAGACCGAAGATAAAAGATTATTTTGAAAAGATCAGAACAAAATGGCATATTTGCTGAGATATTAAGTATCGGCTTTTACAAATCTCTTTGATGTCAAACTAGCCGTATATATAAGTTCGCAGCGTCCCGTTTGTCCCTCCGCTTGCGTCACTCAAAAAACTGTCGTTTTTCATGATTTAATCGGTATTTCGAAGTATGTAATTTTGGTAAATGGTTGCAAAATAAAAACTGGCAAATAACATTTTGCACCCTGCAACATCACTATACTTAAGTAATTTATTATAAAAAATACAAGTATTCTTTAAAAAAAAAAAAAAAAAAAGCTTGCAAAGACAGAAAAAATAAGAAGAAAAGGGTAATAAAAAGATTGAAAACTACTGTCATGAAGTGCTAATTTATGAAAATAAAATCCTTACAAAAATCAACAACAATAGAGAATTTTCTTTGATGTTTACAGCAAGCAAGAAAATTGATTTCCTGATCCTGATCTCTAAGCAAAGCATTATCAATTTAAAAATATATCTTCATATTTTAAGTAAATTGGAGTGTAAAGGTTGATATTTTTATTTACCAACTATGTGAAAAATACCAGAGCCGGGAATCGAACCCAGGCACCTCTGCTTAACGCACGGATGCTCTACCATTGAGCTGCCCTGGCTGACAACCAGCTAGGCATTTTTCATATGTGAAAAATGGCAGAGGTGCCCGGGTTCGATTCCCAGCTCTGGTATTTTTCACATAGTTGGTAAATAAAAATATCAACCTGTACACTCCAATTTACTTAAAATGAATATTCACGGTTGATGAATTCATGAATAAATATATCTTCATATTTTAAACTAATAATTATTGTTGTAAATGTATTCTCCAAAGCAGTGCTTTCTAACACTAAGGGTTAGGACTCATCTGTGAATCACAATGAACTCTTGAACATCCATGTACTTTTTCACAATTTGGAAAAATGTAATGTTGTTTTTAAAATTTTCATCAAGGGACATGGTAGCAGCAGGAAAAAAAAAGCATAAGATGCGAACAATTGATTTAAGTTAAAAGACAAGAATTGGATTGGCAATACATGCATTCTTTTATTTTGCAGATTACATATATTAAGAAAAACAGGCTTTTTGCAAATGAAACATTCTTCATATCATCTTTTATTGTAATGTGTGACTTTGCATAAGGTTACATTTGCATGCAATACCTCAAATACACCCACCCACCTAATCGAAATCTGTTTTTTGCTATGAACATGCTATTCACTTGAGTTTACATGGACATTAATTTTATAGGGATTTGTTATAATTTTACTCGTAGTTTTCTCTCTCGCCAGTTTTAGTATCTGTATTGTGGATAAGTGGTTGATGAAGAAAATGATGACTGCAAAAGAAAGTGAATTTCTATTTTTTTTTTTTTTTTACTTTTTTTATTTCTGTGAATAGTTTTTATTTATTGTGTAAAGTCTTCCCTTTCAGCAGTTACCCTATTTAATAATTAATACCAAATTAATAGTGTTTCATTGAATCCATTCATTTGAAATACTATTGAAAACATAGAAAATTTTTATAAAATTATTTTTATAAAACAAAATTTTGTGGCAGGACTGTTGTTATAGACTTGAATTTTGTGAAAAGGCCCATTTTATTAAATGAAGTTTTGTGAAGGGAAAGCTAAAAAGGGCAACTATTTTTTCTCTAGATCAGCTTCTATATAGGTTTTAAAAGTTTGACAATCCCTACTCCATTGGTAAAATACCTTATTCTACAAAACAAAACATTTTGTAAACTATACACTGTCAATTTCATTTATTTATTAATACAGTTTAATCTGAGCAGATTTCTTAAAATCTAAAAGTGTTTCAAAACGTTTGGACCAGCAGTCAAAAGAAATTATCTAAGTGGATAAATGTGCTATCCACAGTATAATTTATAAATATTATAAATAATTGCCTGAAATGCAAGAGATAATTTAAGTGTAAATATAACTAGATATGCCTTACAAATTTCAATGCTTCTTAACTTTACAAACAGTTTATTTAACATGATTATTGTACGTTTCTGCACATTAACATTATGTTTTTGTATGCAATATATTTTGCAGAGTAAAGAATGAAAGTGAAAAGAAAATACCCATTGTTAAAATTGTGAACATTTTGACTATAATCTGTGTCCTAGCAAAGTAATTCACCTAAATAAAAACTATTTAATTTTTTTTTTTTTTTTTAAATAAATCAATTCAATAACAACACCAATATACTTACAAACAGCTTGAAATTTTTTATACATTTTAATGCATAAAATATAATATTAAATAGATCATTTTTCAGTTTAAAAAATTAATTTTCACTAAGCTCATATTACTATTTCATATATATTTCCAAATTCATAACTAAAATAAACATCTTAGAAGCAATACTTTTCTAATATTTAACAACAAACCTTGATTTGTTTACATAAATCATCATTTTTCTTTTTCAAATTTTCATTTGTACTAATTAAAATCTTATTCTCATCTTCAAGATCCTTTTTTGTTGCTTTAAGTTCCTTGATTTCTAATGAATATTCATGACATAATTTTTCATTTTGTTTCAAATTAACATTCAATTTATCAGTATGATTTTCCTTTTTAAGAAGACTTTCATTTCTCAACTTTAGTTCTTTTTGACAATCTCTGAAAATAAATATTTTAAATAGAAGAATCTCAAAAATTATTATTGCTTATTGTTTTTTTCCTACAAATAACCTTAAAGGAAGCTTATTGTAATATAGAATAAACTTAATATATCTTTAATTAATTATTTAAAAAAAAAAAAAAAAAAGCTTCTGCTATTGCTAATTTTTAAGGGGGGGGGGGGGGGGAAGTAAAAAAACAAGAAAAATATCACTTTTTTTTTAAAAATGAAAGCTAAACCAACACCAAAACACAAAAAAAAGATAAAATCCAGAAGAGCCAAGTATGAATATATCGGGCTAATTATTCAATATATTGTATTTTGAATGGGAGATTAATTCCTTTGAAATGCATATCAACAGCAACATTTGACAACTGAATGAAAAACAAATCTTAGATCACTTGATTAACTAATACAAAAATTCCAATGTCTAACACTGGGTGTATGTAATTGTTTGCTTTTATTGTTTGGCTCTGGAGTTTAAAATACACCCCTGTTCAAAAGTTTAGCAAGATTTGCAAACGATCAGTTTTTTTCAAATTAAAAACTTATCTCTCAATGATATGTGTTCAAACATTGGATATTTAAAGAACTGGGTCTTCCTCATGTTTTTCAATGAAGATTGGTTTAAGAGAACAATTAGGGGGCCGGTAACAAATTGAGCAAAATTAATAATGTTTGTGATCCCCCTGTATCGTTAAGTAAACGAAATGAACTGTAACTTCAGGATGTGTTAACATAGACCCAATTCAATTTGTGGATGAATTTGTGTGATGATGGCATGTAAAATAATGGAGATATAAGCATTTATTTTAAAACTCAAAAAAAAAAAAAAAAAAAAATCAACATGTTTTTTATTTATAATATACAGAGTTTTTAACGATAATTATTTCCACTTTCAAATAAGCTGGAAAAACACTTTTAAAACAATATACTGCAATTGGAATACAAATATCTTAAATACCTCATGAAATATGAACTTTTTTATGAAAAATGTTTTTACTGCGCAATTGCGAAAGGTAAAACATTTTTTATTGCATAGGTTGAAAGCTAGATGTATTGGGCAACTTTTATCAAAAGCGCATTTGAATAGAATAAAAATTAAGCGAATTGTACGAAAAAGAACGAGCCAGATTTTAGATATTTTCCAAAAGTTGAAATTTCTTAAGGGGTTTTTCACATGCTGCATAATTAATTTTAAGATCCAATTATTTCAACCACACTCCAAATGTACTTTTTTTGTGAAAAATCTCTTATAAGCTTGTAACTCTAACATATTTTTGTTTAATTACTATGATTTATGAGATCATGAGGGCAGTGGCGGATCCAGAACTTGACTTTTGGGGGGGGCTAAGATTTTTCAAAGTGTTATTCTAGACCAATAAAAAATGTACAATTGCAATATTCAATAGTGAATGTCAGTGTTTTGGGGGGGGCTTCAGCCCCCTAGCCCCCCCCCCCCCTACCTTAAATCCGCCACTGCATGAGGGGGATTTCCCAAAAAACAACCTTTGGAAAGTGGTTGAAATAATTGGATCTACAAATTAATTACACGACATGTGAAAAACCCCTTAAGAAATTTCAACTTTTGGAAAATATCTAAAATATAGCTTGTTCTTTTTTGTACAATTCACTTAATTTTTATTCTATTCAAATGCACTTTTGATAACAGTTGCCTAATACATCTAGCTTTGAATTTATGAAATAAAAAATGTTTCATCTTTCGTACATGCACAGTAAACACGTTTTTCATAAAAATGTTCATATTTTATGACATATAAGATATTTGTATTCTGATTGCAGTATATTATTTTAAAAGTGTTTTTCCAACTTATCTGAAAGTGGGAATAATTTTCATTAAAAACTCTGTATATTATAAATAAAAAACATGTTGATTCTTTTTTAGTTTTAAAATAAATGCTTATATCTCCCTTATTTCACATGCTATCATCACACAAATTCATCCAGAAATTGAACTGGGTCTATGTTAACATATCCTAAAGTTACAGTTCATTTTGTTTACTTAACGATACAGGGTGATCACAAACATTATTAATTTTCCTGAATTTGTTACCGGCCCCCTAATTGTTGTCTTAAACCAATCTTCACTGAAAAACATGAGGAAGACCCAGTTCTTTAAACACCCAATGTTTGAAAACATTTCACTGAAAGATAAGTTTTTAATTTGAAAAAAGCAGATCGTTTGCAAATCTTGCTAAACTTTTGAACAGGGGTGTAGTACAAATATTCAAATAGTGACTTGTGTAAAATAGTAATTGTGTCAATTCTCTGATTGATTGATAATGATATGGATTATTGTAAATTAGAGAATACAGAAAGTTTTCTTAACAGTATTATTTAATTAAAAAAATAATATAAACAAACTAAAGAAAACTGTGTGCTTTGGTGCAAAATTTGGAAGCACAGTTGAATTCTCTCACATGTGCTCTTTGCTACCTGTTTGTAAATTTTTTACATAAGTTACAGTAAACTCCTGATTATATGCTAGTGGAGTATGCCTATGTGCATTGTGAATTATACAAATGTTTATATAAATACAATTTGTTTTCAGATAAGGTTAGTAAAACTTTCACATTTGATGTTCATTACCATAATTTACATTTTTTTTATTTTTATGAATTTTGTTTTTTACTATTATACACTATCAGCTTTCAATAGTCATGCGAGTTTTTTTTTTTTTTTTTCCATAGGACTTTTACTAACAGCCTTCGCATACTATTTTCAAAAAGAAAATAATATAGAAATGCAAACTTTTGAAAAGCCTTAAAAAATACTTTTTTTTTTTTAAATGTATATCCCCCCCTCCACACACACATACATTTATTTATAAATTTTAAATTCAGTTGAGTTTGAGCAGCACTCAAGAGAGGAGCATGGGTGAGAAAGGTTTGTTTATGTTCTATTTTTAAAGGATTTTGTCCCTATTATGATTGCAGAGAGAGTGCCTACTTATTAATAATAAATATATATTATCAGCTTATATTGCTACATATTCAAATTTTTAAAAAAACATCTATTTTTATGTCATGCTTAATTTTGGATTTACTAGTGTTGAGATGAACAATAAAAAATAAAATTTTGATGCAACAGTATGGCTTTCTTAAAAATGTTATTTTGTTCTGCATTTTTCCTTTTTACAGCATTCTAGCAATCAAGTGAATATATTCATCTTTTCTCTTATGTAAATAAAAATATTTGGATATATGTTTGACTCTTTGACCAAAAGAACAAAAAGGGTTAGCGGTCAAAACGTAATGTTACGATCATGTACGCCATGAGGTTTTTGATCCTCAATAATTAACTTCTATTGATAATTAAAATTAAAAATAGTAATAAAATAATTTAAAAATATAAAAATATTAAAGTAAAAGAATTATTTTCACCACAACACAAATCTGTTTAAAATATTTTTTAATAACTTACACACTCAGGTGTAAAGACAGCTAGCAATTGTACTTCTTTTCCTCACTTTTTTTTTTCTTTTTTTGTGAAGACACATCTATCTAAATGATTTTATTTCAATAAATTAAGGTATTTTTCCTCTTAAAAAATATAGATACAGAAACTTCAGATAACCTAAAAAGATGCTAACTTAGCAGCTTTAAAAATAGGAAGATATCTTTTTACTTGAAAATGGGAAGAAAAATGTAATATTTCTACTCCAAAATTGGAAGGAAATATGACTTTTTTTTTAAATACACATTTAAGACAAATAAATTTTGACTCATACATTTGCCAAATAGCTTAAATTGGAAAATACAAACTAAATACAATGAAGAAAAATTGTGCATCACAGGACATTTGATCGTTGATTGTTAGTTTGCAAGATTGTAGAATTAATAATGCAAGTTTATACTACATATGGAGAAAAACTGAAAATCACAAGGCTTCTGCAGGGTGTTTGATTGCCGATCGTTAACAGTGAAGAAAGGGGGGGGGGACACAGAAAATTATATGAGATCCCAAAGATTGGTGAAAAAGATTCCAAAGATACCAAAATCTGTGTCTAAGATAAACTTGGCAAGATTAGCAACCAAATTTGCTGGTAAATAGTAGTTTAGAGTTGTCAGAATCAGTAAGGCCTTTTTCAATTTAATGCAGATATATACAGTTCCCATCGCTTATTAAAATCACATTCGTTCTGAGCACAAATGATTTTATAAAGTGGCTGATTTTTATGACTGGCTAACATTTCTGTACTCTTGAAAAAGTTACGATTTCCCTAAATTTAGAAAGAAATTTCAAAATGCAATGAAATTAATAAACAATATTAATTAATTTTTGATACACAATTAATTAATTGTTTCTTCAAAATAAGTAAATTAAGCACATCCAAAGGTTCAATATGCTTTCCTTTGGGGAAAATCATTATTACTTTGCCAAAAGTTCACGCATTTTTTAACTTTTTATTTTATTATTATTTTAATCTTTCCTTTCAAATCTTTTGCTTATTAGTTATTTCAAAATAAGTACTAGAAATCGCCTTTTAATAATTAAAATTTTTTTAAAAATATCACTTGCAAACCAAATCAAATTTGTAACTTATTACCGCGCTTTAAAAAATACATTTCTTGAAATTGTTACTAAGATATGTAATGGGCATGTTTATTTTGTAAGTATGCTTTCAATGTAAAATTTTTGACAAAGAGTGATAACAAAGGGATTGCTGTATTTTATTTTCCTTTTTACTTCAAAAATAAAAAATCACAGTTTACATAAAAATTTATTTATTGTACATAAATGACATTTTTGCCGCTGAAGGGACACTTTTTGAGTTTATTAAATGGCGATGTTTATTTTATTAAGCGGCGTTTTTAATACTGCTTTGAATAGATTTGATTCCAGTCCTGGCAATTTGATCAGAATAAGCAGCTGATTTTATTAGCCAGTGAATTTATTAAGTGGCGGTTACTGTATATATATATATATATATATATATATATTTTTTTTTTTTTTTTTTTTTTTTGGTATAATGTTTCGTTTTTCCTCACTAATTTTTTCCAAAAAGTACATAAGTTGGTCATGTACACTCAAGTGAAATACATTGAACTCTAAGCTGTGCATTTACCAATGAGAGATTCTGTAATAAGCTGTGGAATATTATTCATGAACAAACAATATTTATTCTGTGCGATGCATATAATCCTGTTATTGTGCCTTTGGTAGTTGGAGTAATAGTTTTCTTGGCTTGTTTTTGGAAATGATCATGGACTGGATCCTGCCTGCTTATTTATGAACCAGTTAACACACATAAAATTGTCAATGTTTTCGCAACTATATGCATATTTCAATGGGTATATAAGGAAATCATGTGGTGTCAACATCAGATTATTTTCTTTTTATAATCTATCGATGTAACCCTTATCAAAATAGGGGGGGGGGGGGGGGGGCAGGATTTTTTTCTTTAGAATTTCCTATTAAAAATAAAATAAGTTATGTTTTTAGATATTTATATGTATCTAAAGCCATAAATTTCAAAGTTTTTATTAATTTACAAATATTGAAATATTTGACAATAATTCTTCACAAATTAATATTAATTTTTAAATATTCATCAAAAGCTTTAGAATATAAGAATAAAATAACTTTTAAAAGTACCACTTTAACTACATAAATATTATACAAAATATCTTGCCTCAATTCTTTTCTAATGCTAAATACTGTCGATTCATAAGCTTTTATTTCTTCTTTGTGAGCCTTTAATAATGCAGGAATATCGGTTATACCTTCTTTAAACTTTTTAAGCTCTCTTTCCTGCCGAGATTGAACATTTTGGAGAGTCCTATTTTCAGTTTCAAGTTCCTAAAAAATTATTAAAAATAAAATAATTATACATATTTTGCAAAACTAATAAAGAAATTTTTATTCAAGCTTACTTTTAAAATTAAAACTAAAATGTATTTTTAAAAAATTGCTAAAAATGTTTGAAAAATGGATTTTTAACACCATAAATTTCAATGTTTAACATTAAGATAAAGAGTTTTTGTTTTGCTTGATTATTTTCTAAAAATAAGTAATAAAAATTTTTTTTTTTTAATCAAATAAAATTTTAATGCCTTTTGGTACACACTGTGAAAAAAGAGCAGCTTTGAGACAGAATATAATCTTAGCTTGTTTTTCTACAATGCAACATTATAATTTTAATAAATGTATTATTATCTTAAAATTGGTACATGTATATACAAGCTATCATACTGATCATAAAATGTTGCAGCTTCCTCTCCCCGTAATTCCTATTCAAATGTTCAGTGTCAGTCCTCTACTCAATTTGGTATATGCTAATGTTATACATGAACGATGCTAACAATATAAATTAGCCACTTAACCATTAAGTTTAAATTAAAAAAACTGAAGTTATAAATACATTAATAAAAACTAAATAACCTTACATTAAGCTTCAGGAAGTGGCTTTAACAGTAAAATACTTTCTAAGTAGGGAGATCCCCCTCATTATCAGCACCAGTCACTTTGGTGGTGCTTGGCTCTTGTGATATTTCACTTGATCTGGTGAATGTCTTTCTCCTTTCCAGAAGGTGGCACCAGGTGGAATCTATGCCGCCTTTTGATTTGTCGTGGTTGCATGCTCTTGGTTGGTCTACAATTTCAACAGTTTCACGGAATAATGCATAGTGGAAGTTGTTATATTGGGCTATTTTCTTAACGTTATTAAAATCAATTACGATATCTACATTTGATAGGTTTGTGCCAGAGCCATAGTGTTTATTTCAAATTTTATATCACCAATATGCTCTTTTATTCGGGTTTTAGTTTTAATAATTGGCCAAGGCATGGAAGTATGTAAGAAAGTTTTTTAGTTTAATTAATTTTTTAGTATATAAAGCTTCATGTAAAGAATATTGTTTAAAATATAAATAATTTTTGAAAATAGTAGTAATAGGAGAGTATGAATTAAAATAGTTCACAAAGCGACTAAGAAATGTTTATTTGTACTTAATATAACTACTGATGCCATTAAAATCATAACTTTTCAATAAATAAAAATATCAAAATCTTGAAAGATATACATGTTACAATTAATCAAAACACAAATTATAAACATTAAAAAATAAATACTTAAAACAGTTAGTTCACTTAAATTACCTAAAAAACGAAATTGATCCCTATATTTTTATCAGAATATAAAGAAAAACATCCTTTCATTCATCAACAGGATAGTGAAACCGTTTAAAAAATATATATTTTTTTGGCAGGAAAATGTATATAGATTAAAATATTGTTAATTTTGAATCAGTGGAAATGTGAATTTCAGATGGTAAGAAAAAAAAAATCTCAAATGCTATGATTCCAATTGGCATCACGGGGAATGAAAGGTGAGATAAAATATTATAAGATTGATTACTGAATTTAATTAAAGTTTAAATGTATAATCAAAAATTTTTAATGAGTATATGTATTGTTAGTTTATGAACAAAAATTACTTAATATTAATGCATTTTATTTCAATCTTCACTTATCCCCCCCCCCCTCTCCTACCCCATTCAAATATATATACAGACACACACAGGTGCAATGTAGTCCACCAAGTGTTTTGGGTTGGACAGGCCTGCTTAAGCTTATTCTTTCAAGGGGAGGGGGGGGATTATATTATCAAAATTCTTATTCTTAAATATTTTCAGAAAACTTAAATCTAAAATTATGATTTAATGTTAATTTTATTTTGATATATCACAAATGTTACAGTGATTAAATATTTATTGACTCAATTTTAACATTAGAAAAAGAGGCAGTTTTGTCACATTTGCAAAATTAAAAAGAGACTTAGGAGGAGGGATGTGTAGTAATGGGTAGATAGATTATTGTGTAATATTAGTGCTAAGAATGCTTTTATGAAGTATATTCTAAAATACATTTATTGTTGATACACATTTTTTGCATTCAATTCCACTTATTAAAAATTGAAATTAAATCCAAATATACTAAATAAATAATGATTCTTAATATTTTCATTAGTTTTGTAATTTTTGTCTGTGATTATTTAAACAAAAATTATTATATAAAGATATTTTTATGAAATTACCAGATTTTCATGTTTCAGCTAAATTCTTGCTGATATATTTTTGCAAAATATATAATCATTTTTGCAAAAGGGGAAAAAAAAAAAAAAAAGAAACTAAAGGCCGTTTAAACTCTTTCACTTATTTATTTCTTAGATACATAGAAAAATTTTCAGTTATTCATAATTTATTTTTATTAAACTATTGTTATTAATGAAAAGAACTTTTGTTAGATTCATTAATAGTTAAGATTAATGTAATTTACAATTATTTTCTTTTAAATTACCCTAGAAGCTATATAAAAAATTGCTTTCATTTAGATATAATATACTTCTTAATTATTCTGAATAATCGCAATTGAATGGTAATAGCAGTTATGTAAGAAATTTTCAAATAATTTAAATTTTAAAAATTTGAATTTTTATAGATTTGCCTAGTTGAATAATTTAGTTTTTCGACCAAACTGAACATTCAGCATATAATAGTTCAATATTTTCAGATTCAGCAAAACAAAATATTCAGCTTAGCTAAATAATTTTAGATTTGGCCAAACTGAATATTCAGTTGTATAACTGAATACAAAGTCAATATTCTTTTTGAATTTGTTTTATTAAATTATGGAACCTATAAAAGGATAGAATTGTTCAATATCACTCACTCATGTAATTTTTGTTGTTGCTTCTTTGAATCTATGCAAGATTTTGCATCCATTTCAAAAATGGTTTGTCTCGACACACTTCGGTTTGAGTGACAGTATTTTTGTAAATATGTTGCTAACACAGTGGAATAAGTTAGATCTGAAGAAATCACATATGAAATAAAAGCTTTACACAAAAAAGCAGTTAGTGAACTGTCAAAGAAAATATCTGTATTTAAACCATAAAACTTCTTCACACACCATAAAATTAAAGAAAGTACTGCTGGTTTCGAAAGGATGTGGCCTTTCTTCTTCAGGTGCAAAAAACACAGAGGCAAAAGCAAGGCTAAAAGCAGGGCAAAATTGAAAGGGGGAGGAGCAACACAATGAACTAATAGGAATCATCTGCATCCTGCAAGACCAATCAAAGAGGAACACAACCAAAAATCAGGAAACAAGAGAAGCAAACATAAAAAAAGTGGAAGGAAGTGATTTTTAAATAATTTAACTATATCTTTTTTATTTTATTTGAATACTTTAAATTAAATTCTTATCTTATTTTTAATTATTAATAAATTAATTAATATTAACTTATTTTGTTATATTTTTATTTATGTATTTTTAATTTTATTTTTACAAAACGTAGGATTATTTAATCACATATTAAATAAATTTTTCCAAGGTAAATTTTTCAAAAAATTCAGTTTGGAAATGCTTTTGGCATAAAAGATAATTTTGGCATGCTGAAAATTAACATCTGGAACTTATTTATAAGTTACTTAAACTTTCAACTTCAATATCACAGGCTTCAGGTGAAAGTTGGAGATTGATTATTGAGAAAGTGAGCAAATAAAATGTACAGATGACAATCAATTAAATAAACAATTTAATACATGAACAAAAGTAAAATATACCTTTATTTTAGTCTTTAAAAATTTTACTTTGCTTTCAAGATCTTTAATTTCAACATTTCTCTCAGATAATACAACCTTTGTTGAAGTATTCATCAAACTGGAAACTGGAACAAATTTTCTCTTTGAATGTGGAAATTTCATGTTTTTAGCATAACAGGAAGACTTGTAGGATATTGTGTCATATTCTATATAAAAAAGGTTATTTTTAAAAAGTGATCTATTTGTTTGCAAAACGTTAAATATAGATTTCAAAATTGATATTTTAAAGCAAAATTAATTTGATTCAGAATCAATGTCAATTATTTGATCAGACTACATGGCTAAAATTTATAAAATATTAAACTAATTAAATATTCTTAAACAGAAATTATTTAAATTTAAAAAACAGGAATACATATAGGGTAAAATGGGGGCAATTATGGCAGATAAACGTAAACCTTAACTTTAAATGCTTATATTTAAAAATATTATACTTTTTTTTTTTTTTTTCATTTTGACATCACAGCAATTCTATGTTATTTATTTATTTATTTATTTATTTTTTTTGCCAATGGTTATTATGTGAGAAATGCCTAGCTGGTTGTCAGCCAGGGTAGCTCAGTGGTAGAGCATCCGTGCGTTAAGCGGAGGTGCCCAGGTTCGATTCCCGGCTCTGGTATTTTTCACATAGTTGGTAAATAAAAATATCAACCTTTACACTCCAATTTACTTAAAATGAATATTCACGGTTGATGAATTCATGAATAAATATTTCTATGTTATTTCTTTATTATTTGTTTGAATTAAGAAGAAAATCTCTAACTCCTGTAAGAGGAGTTAGAATATTTTTTTTTTAACTTTAAGTGCCCAAACCCTGGGGCAATTATAGCAAAGTCCCTTAGTTTCTCCTGTATTTATATTGTGCTGATCCCATAGCAATCATGGTATTGGTATAGGCCTCTTTTAACTGTTTAAAAGGATGTTTTAAAATGTTTTCTAGCTCCATTTATAAGGAAGTTATGAATAAAAACACCAGACAGTAAAAGCAGCTGTTAAAGAAAAAATTATTCTATTCAACCAGATAAGAACAATTTAATTCTTCAATCACAATTTATTTAAAACATTTAGGTACAATCTCTACATACTTTGGTAAATGTAAATAGTTTACAGACTCAGCTAAATTAAGACACTTCAAGCCACAACATAACTAGTGAATTTTTAATCAAAATTTCCAAAAAATCTGGACTTTTCACAATTTCTCCACTGGACTGATCTCTTCTTGACCTTTTATTACCTCATCGTAAATCCTTCAACATTTCTAACTTTTGTATTATTAGACTTTCAAATGTTTCCTTTCTCTGGGAAGAAACTTTATTTTCTGAATGTTTCTAGGAAGAATCTGATGACATTAATTTTTACTGACATTTTACAAGATAGTATCATTTCTTGGAAATTATCTCTTTCCTTGAACTTGTCAAGTTTCTCCTTAGGAAATTTTTTCATGATTCCATTTGGGTTTACAAGAAACTTGGATGACATATCATAAAAACCTGTACTCTCAAAGCCTTTTAAAACATTTTCTTTAGTAACTGCTGGACATGCATCTCCTAAAACTTCAACAAAGTTGCACTTTCTGAAAGCAAATTGATAGTTTTCTCTCTACCACTTGACCAGGCACCTATTGCAGGCTTCTTTTAAAGGCCTGAACACGACTTTGTCTAGTGGCTGCAGCTGATCAGTGGTATGTGCTGGCATTTTAATGAGCACAAAGCTGTTATCCAGGGTTAGAAATAAGCGGTCGTTAGTCACATTTTGCGACCAGTTTTTTCATTTTGATGCCTAGAATTCCAATCATAGGTGCCATATTAGACGCTTGGTTTACTTTATCATCATACCTAATAATTTTCCCAATCCCATCAGACTGTAAACAAGTCTATTTCAGTCAATTGAACCTAATAAAAACTGATTTAAGAAATCATATCTCTATGAAAGTAGTTGACGATTTGTTAATGGTTAAATTAAACAGACCTAAATTGGAAGATTTCTGCCTAGAAAATACTATTAAATTGTGGTGGAATGATGTATCTTCTTGGGGAAGAATGAATTTGCGATTTTAAATATACATGTTTAATATTGTCAATGTAATTACATTCATTACACAAATCTTTTTTATATAATCTTGTATATATTATTTACAAGTTGATACTTTATTATTATTTTTTTTTAATATACATATTGAATTATAGATGACACCTAGATTTTTCATTTTAACGCCCAAAAAATTTAATCCAGGCATCATTTTGATGCCTAGTTTCAAAATTCTTATTTCTAACACTGCTGTTATCCAGTTCTAGCTTTATTAGATTCATATTATTACTTACAATCCCTTTATTTATTACCTACAAAGATATAAATTAAGCTCACCTCAAACTGGATCTCAATAAGTACTATTATTTTGATACAATTTATTCTTCAGTTTTTATATTCTTGAAAAAGAGAACGCTGCCATAATTGCCACAGAGCATAATAAAATGGGGCAATTATAGCACTCTTGGTAATTCATATCAATTATTGTAAAAACTAATTTTATTTATTTTTTTATTGTGCTTTAGATCATGGTAAAAACACCTACATCATTTTTAAAAAAAATAGTAATTAATTCTTTAGCTAAAAAATTAATGCAAAGCAATATGTAATGAAACTTGCCATTGGCGGGTGGAAGCAGTTTATTTTATTGCTTATAACAGCTTCCAAATTCAATGTTTTTTTTTTTAATTAAGCTTGCATTGTGTAGATGTTATGCTAAAATAGGACATTCTACAGAATTTAACTATAAGACTGAAATACATAGAAATTATAGCCTATTGCCATAATTGCCCCAAGTCACCTTATGTTAAAAAAAATTAAGATCCTAGAATTTTTTATATTTCCATTTATTCCCTTTTTACAAGTTAAGTACTATTGAAATTTACATTAAAAACCATTTTAAAATTACCTTAATGCTAGCACTTTCAACTGCATACCGCAGCCTTCCTCACTCCCCATGTACGCTGAGTGAACAGACTGAAATCGGCAGTTCACTCAGTGTGCCTCAGGAGGAAGGCTGCAGTATGCAGCTGAAAGTGCTAGCACTAAGGTGATTTTAAAATGGTTTTTAATGTAAATTTTAATATAATTACTTTTAAAATAAAAAAATTATTGAGCTCGATTGAATTTCTGCCAAGTTAGAAACAGAAACATTATCCTGCTTGAGGCAAAGACTAACTTACGTTTATTTCAATGGTCAAAAATAAAAAAATATTTAATTTCAAAGTATCAGGGAAGAAACGGGCTTAAGCTCCCATAGCACCTCCCCCCTTGCTGCCTTTTAGTATTTTAATAATTATTGTTTTTGGTAAACTAGTTGACTGCTGGACACTACCCCTATGGCAGAATTTAGATGACATGGTGATAATGTTGCAGAAATAAAATTGTCTTTTGCAGAAAAAATTGTTCATAAAATTTAAAAAATATTTCTGGATAAGCCAACTTTAGCAATCAGCTGGTTCATGATTCTTACTGTGTACTAAACTCCCACTCCATGGTGAAAGAATTGTATGTAAATTGTTTAAATCCCTAGATTTCAGCAGAAAACAAAAACTGGTGTGTTATTTAAGAATTACTAAAAAATAGGGATAATTTTACTATCTTCATAATTGAATGTTCATGTTATATATAAATTAAATCAATATTTAAAAATACCATCTTGCAGAAAAGGTTTGCACTAATGAGATTAGTTGCAAAAAGCATAACATACTGCCAGAGGGAACTCTACTCAATTTAGTATCAGATATTTGCTTGCTTAAACTACACTGTAAATCATACTATGAACATAAAGCAGATCTAAAATTGAATTTAAGTTCCGAAGTTTCCCCAGAATAAATGAAATAAGTCCTATAATAAATTCCATAAGTTGCATAATAATTCTGTAACTACTAATAAAATTGCTAACCTTAATTAGCATAGTTCACAATTAAAAGAGACACCATAGAAATTTTTGACTATGACTGAGCAGTGAATTACATGGTTGAGGTTGAGTGGGTTCTACCTTGCACCAGGGGTGCAGAATATGTCCGAACGCCCGAACGAGGTTCGAGGGAAATTTAAACTGACTGGGGAAATTTTGAATATATTTTTAAGAGAAAATAAAAATTAAAAATGTAAATCAAAAATAACAATTTGCTACTTTGAAGTGCTTATACACTAACAGCTATATTTTTATGTTACACTGTATACTTATTCTCTTAAAGATTTATTACATAGAACAAATGACTTTGTATAGCAAAGTAGATTTTTGCATTATTGAGGGAAATTTATACTGTGTTTGGGGGAAATTTCCGAGGTTTGAACATTTTCTGCACCCCTGTCTTGCACTAATGCTATGCTATGTTCAATTGGCGATGATATGGAGTCATGCCATCACAATTTTGATCCTCTATGGAGGGGATGGCTTCTCTGCTTTAATTGAATGACACGGATTACATCCAATGTAATTAAACACAATACAATACTGTAGAACTGTTAATAAAACAGGAATATAAAGCAAAGTTAAATGCACCAAAATACAGGTATTGAATGATGAAGGATAGGAACTTTGTGGAGTAGATTTCATATCAGTCTTGTTTGAAGGAAAAAAAAAAAATTCAATATATATTATGAAAATATACATTTCATATGTATATTACTTTCCGAACTCTATAGTGATGAAAGTATTGTAATTTAATAAAAAAGCACCACAAAACTGGCATTGTAAAAAATATTACTTACAAACTTTGAATAAACACCATAAAATGCAATAAACTCGCAACAATTGTTTTGGGTCAAAAAACACACGACCCTTCATCAGGCGAATAAAGCAAGCACGAGTGCTGCAGTCAAAGCTTACTGCAGCACTCGTGCTTACTTTATTCGCCTGATGAAGGGTCGTGTGTTTTTACGACCCGAAACAATTGTTGCGAGTTTATTGCATTTTATGGTGTTTATTCAAAGTTTGTAAGTAATAAAAGTATTGTAATCATGTCAAAAATCTGAGTTTGAGATTTTGTTGTTTCTATATGTTTTGAGATCCCCTGAATTCATGTTTACTATTTAAAATAAAATTAAATACCTTTATTTAAACTTCATGCATGGCAGAAAGTTTTTTCGGTAGGGAATCCCCTACCGAAAAAGCTTTCTGCCAAGCATGAAGTTTAAATAAAGGTATTTAATTTAATTTTAAATATGAATTATAAACTTCATTTAAAGTAGTTTTTATCATGTTTACTATTTTTACAATATTGTATAGATATGTATGTGAGTAAACACGATAGCATCTAAATACTTTGTTCGGATGAGCTGAAAGTTAGTACATATGTTATAGGTCACCATAGCACGAACCTTATTGATTTTAGTGAATCTAGCACTTACAGTTTTTTTACAAGGACACAAAGAAAAATTCCTTATCATTATGGTCTATGGACCCAAATTTTTTAAAGTGATATAGCGTCTAAATGCCTTATTCAATTGAGCTGAAAATTTATACATATGCTATAGGTCACCATTGCACAAAGTGCATAAATTTTGGTGAATCTAGCACATATAGTTCTTTTACAGGGACACAACGAAAAATTCTTTATCATTATGCCCTATGTTTTCAAAATTTTCAAACTGTGATAGTGTCTTTAAACACCATATCAGATTGAGGTGAAAATGTATATACATGTTATAGATCATCGTCACACTAACTATATGAATTTTGGACTATGTAACACTTATAGCTTTTTTAAGAGGAACACAAAGAAAAATTCTTTATCAGTGTGGCTTATGAGCTCAAATTATTTAAAATCTTATAGTATCTAAACATATCATCCGATTGAGCTGAAAATTTATTACCATTAAATTCCGATAGTAACCCCCAACCCCCCCCCCCCTTTTTTTCAATGGGAAATTTTCCAAACTTGGGGAGGGTTGAGTGGAATCACTCCAGATTTTTTTCATATTATGTTACGACACATACAAACATTGCCAAAGACAATGGATATCAAATCTATGCTAATTTTACCAGCAAATAGCATAAATTGTAAAAACAGTCAACATATTTTTATGCCTAATTTTTTTCAATGTCTGAAGGATTGAATTTTTTTTTTTTTCCCGTTTCAATGTATGGTATTCGTTGACAATGTTCCTAATTTTTAAATTTATAAAGTAGGTAACTGTTTATTTTATTTTATTATTATTATTTTGTGGATTCTGAAAATTTGTATTATTTGATAATTAGTATCACAAGCAAATAAACATATTATTTATCAATACTTGGTTTCATATCTTTTTGTACTTGCACAGACGAAATAAGGTTGTTTTCAATAGAATTTTCTTCAAGACTTTGTTTTGGGATTGATGAGGAATCATTTATATTTAGCTTCACTAATTCTGATTCAATAGACATTTCACTATAAAAGTGCTTCGTTTAAATTCCAGACTTTCATGTAAAAATCTGTCATAAAATTATATTTCTCCAACATGAATATATATATATTTTTTTTTTATGTTTGCCAATAACAACAAAATATTTTTATTATTACTCTTCTTATAAAAGATAAACAAACTTTCCGAAAAAGATGTTATTAAAAAAATTAGGATATCAAAAGAATTTAATTTATTTCACATTATGAAAATTTAATAATAGCATGAACAGCAAATAAGAGGAGTTTTTATGCACAAATTTCGAACGTGAGCGGTTTACAAACAAAACAAAAACAAACAAGAGATGAACAGTTGCAGTTACATTAAAAAATGATTACGATTAATGAAATTTTAATCGACAACAAATCGTATTAAAATCACACTTTTAATATTTTAAAATATTTTTTAATACTTTATGATTAAAAATATTATTTTTAATCATTAAAACTCTCATTTATCTATGTTTAAAGAGTTTCGATAATATTTTGATTTTGATTTTGATTTATATTTATTTCATAAGAACACCTGTTATTTATTTATATTATTAAATTAAATATATTGTTTCAGTTTTCAAATATTTTACTATTACTCTGTGAAATATTTTATTTACCTTTTTTGTTTTTGTTTTGAAATTGGTCTGCTTTGCAGTTTTTTCGCGGTTGCGGTAGGTAGGTGGTAGGTCGCTCGCCTCCTCAACTCGTCTTGACGTGGATTGTTTTGGTCGCCATTGCTACGGTGTGTGTTCTTCTGCTGCAAATTTCAGGTTTTTTGTTAATTACTTTCTGCCAAGTTGGTGTTTTCATTCTCCTTATTGCTTTTCCCTGCCAGTGTACAGGTATTTACTCTTTCTTTACCCTTTTTAATTTATTTCTTTGGTTGTTAGTTTGTCTTCTGTGGTTGTCATCGGCGCATGACAACAAATTCTGATGAGCTGATGGCGAACGTGGGCTCTCAGTCAGAGTTGCCGTCGAATGCTAACTTTTATAGTAACGCTGCCAATTTTAATGACAATTTGTCAATAGCTTTGCAGAGTGGAACCGAGATAGCTCTTTTTATCACTCCTAAAACCGGCAGTTTTCCCCGCACCCACCCCCGCCAATTGAAGGAGGAGTTAGCTTCTAAGCTGGGTCATAAAGACAGTATTGATAACATCAAAATTACCCGCCAGGGAAAAATCCAGATAACGACTAAATCAACGGAGGTGGCTCAAACTGCTCTTGGCATTGAATCTCTACTTGGTGTTTCAGTAGACGCATATATTCAAACCGAGACTGTTACAACTCGTTTCCTCTTGCACAATATCGACGCTTTTGTTTCTTGCAAGGATATAGCTGAGGAACTCGCGGAGCAAGGGCTACATACACTTGAAGTTCGCCGGTTCGTCCGGAAGTCCCAAGGCGCCGAACTCCCCACCTCGACTGTGCTAGTAACCTTGTTAGGTACTCATCTCCCTTCGGAAGTCAAGCTGTGGTTCCAACTACACAGAATCTCCCTTTTTGTTGATAGACCTCGACAGTGCTTAAACTGTCATCGATATAACCATTCAACTAAGGCTTGTCGTCTTAGCAACAAACTGTGTATCACCTGCGGGGAAGCTCACAATGACCCTTGCACGGCTACCTCACCAAAATGCATTAATTGTAAAAATGCCCATCCGGCCAATGACAAGACATGTCCTAGCTATCAGCGAGAGGCCCGGCTACAAAAGTTCAAGTGCCAAAATCACTTGTCTCTCAGCGAGGCACGGCGTCGGTTTGTCGACAAGGAAGTATCAACTAACAGGTCCTTTGCTTCTGTGGTTACTTGCCCCCCTCCCGATGTGGTCACCAGAACAACCTTGGAATCAGCCCTTCAAGAAATTACCTCTCAGTTCACAAACATGGTTCAGACGATGTGCGTGGAGCTCACAAATTCATTTCAATCTATGCTTCTGTCTGCCACAAAGTCACTCCTGGAGTGCATTCAGGAATCTCAAACCAAAAAAGTGCAAAAGTCAACTGCGTCTGTGCTCTCAGAAATCCTCCGGAGTAAAAAACCTCGTATCACGGAGCCCAACCAAAAGGACATTTGCCCGATGGATATTCCTCTATCGGATTCTCAAGATGCTTCTGGGTATCACCCCCCGGTCAATCTCACCACACCAGGGACTTAATTTCCTTGTTCTGGTATTCCTGCTCATGGCCATTCCTCTCGTTATTTCATTTTCCGAGGACAGCTCCCCTCTTTTTTCCTTTTTTCTTTTTATGAGTGTTCCTTCTTTCCTTTTGCAATGGAATTGCCGAAGTTTTCGTTCGAATGGCCACTGGCTACACGTATCCCAAGTTTTACACGCTAACATAATCTGCCTTCAAGAGACCTTCTGTAACCCCACAGACTCAGTTTCCTTCCCCCATATGACAACTTATAGAGCCGATAGGCTGGCCTCCCGCGGAGGTGGGCTTCTGACGGCTGTTCACTCGTCGATTGCTTCCTTCAAAGTTGACCTCTCTCCCTGCCCTATCCAAGAATTCGAAGCGCTTGGAGTCAACGTTTTCTTTCATCATACCTGGATTTTTATTCTAAACATTTACTCTCCTACTGGGCTTCTTCCCGAAGACTGGCTATCTGACGTCATCGCCTTGCAAGGTTATCCAGTTATTCTCCTTGGAGATTTCAACATAAACCTTTTGAATCGTCACCCGCCTATTCCGCTTAGAGCCCAGCAAATGCTGGAATGGATTAGCTCGCAGGACCTGTGTGTTTTGAATCTGGACTCTCCAACTCGCACCAGCATCACTGGCTCCTCCTCCCTGCTGGACCTCACCATGGTGTCTCCTTCGCTCTTCCCTTTATTCAAGTTTTATGTTCACCCTGATGTCTATGATTCGGATCATCACCCAATCCTCCTTACCTCCAATCTATCTCACTCCGGCTCGGATCATGGTCGCCGTCACACAAATTGGTCCAAAGCGGGCGCCGTTCTCAACAGCCTCGCTCAGCTTCCCAACCAGTCTTACGAGGACTTTGAAAACACCTGCTCTCAAGCTATCATCGCTAATCAAACTCAGCGACGCAGTTCCTACCGTCCCAGCTGTCCCTGGTGGGACACTACCTGTTATCATTTACTTGCTCAAAAGCGTAAGCATCTACGTCTCGCACGCTCCTCGTGTTCCAGGGACGTCTGGCTCAAATACAAAAGTTACGCCGCCAAGCTTCGTCGATACCTAAAGCAGGCCTCTCGGCGGTTTTGGGACAATCTCTGCCGGAACTGTGGCTCCAGCAAGGAAATCTTCAAGATCCTCAAAAGGCTGTCCAATAAAAATACTGTTCAAGGTGACAACATAATAAGAAATCCTTCCCCCCTTGCTTCGGCCTACTCCCAAGCTCAAGCCTTCCTGCTTCACTTTTCAAAGACTGAACTAGAACGAATCATCCCTTACGATTTGGGTGGCGGGGACAAAGATCTTGACGCCCTCTTCTCTTATGACGAATTGACGCATGCCCTCCGGCATGCTCGCTCCACTACCCCTGGCGCGGATGGAATCCCTATGAAACTTCTGAAAAGCCTCTCCAGTAATCATTTGCAATCCCTACTAGACACGTTCAACAGCACTTTTGAGTCTGGGGTTCTCCCTCCTTCCTGGAAGCTGGCCACAATTGTCCCCATCCGTAAACCTGGCAAGCCGTCCCATCTGGTGAGCTCCTATCGCCCGATTGCCCTTACTTCAGTTGGCTGCAAACTCTTTGAGCGCATGATTCTTCGCAGGCTCCTCTCTTGGGCTGGTCAGCGGAAGCTTTTCCACGGGGACCACTTCGGTTTTATTCCTACAAGGGACTGCACCATGGCTCTCTGTACGTTTCTCCATGATATCTCGACGGCCAGGTCCAATCACTGGTTTGCTGCCGCCGTAAGTCTGGACATTAAAGGCGCCTATGATTCCGTCCAACCAGACATTCTTACCTACAAGCTTGCCTGTCATGGCGTCAGGGGGAAAATGGGCCACTGGTTGGCCTCTTTCATGAACAGCAGACAGATCCAGATTCGTTGGAAAGTTCTTTCCCAGGTCGGCCTCTGCTCCAAAGGGGTCCCGCAGGGATCCGTACTTTCTCCATTCCTGTTCATTGTCTATCTACTTGACATTGCAGAGACTCTGGAGGATGGGGTCTATATGACTATCTACGCGGATGACATTCTTGTTTATGCTCTCGGCCCTGATGAAGAGAGGTCTCGGCGCAAACTCCAGGACACTCTCAGCAGAATCCAAACTTGGTGCGCCTCTAATATGCTCACCATTGCTCCCGACAAGTGTTCTGCCATTAACTTCACCCGCCGCAGAGACCCCGGTCCTCCTTTAAAACTGTCGGGCTTAGACATCTCTTGGAGCTTCCACGTAAAAATTCTGGGGATTTGGTTCACACGTACCCTCACCTTTGCCCATCATTTTGCTACTCTGAAACTTAAAGCCCTCCGCCGGCTAAACTATGTGAAAGCTGTTGCTGGTCGCTCGCGTGGCATCAACAGCAACCACCTGATTAAGATTATCAATGCCCTCATCCGCAGCCTCCTGGAATATGGTGCTCCTCTCTTTTTCGATTCTCCTCCGACCGACCTCCGCAAACTTGAGGTCATCTACAATGCTGGCATCAGAACTGCAACTGGTCTTCCCCGGTGGACCCCAATTCCGGTCCTTCGTCGTGAAGCCGCGGTCCCAAGTATCACCAGTCGCCTCTCTCTACTTACCAAACAATTTCTGCTCCGGCTGCTTGCTTCGCCTCCTGGTCTCCGTCTCGGCGCTTTGGTGCGTTCCTTCCTGTCTTGCCAGTCTACAGAGTGGAAATGGTGTAAGCCCTTGCAGGAGTTGCAGGATTCCCTCCAAAGTCCTCTCAGCCAAGTAATCCAGTTCTCTTGGCCTCCCCTCCCTAATACGTTGAATTTTCAAGTTATAACGCAAGGTCTACCTTTTCAGAACGCTGGCATCTCTGGACAAGATATTGCTAAAGCTTGGTGCAGCTGGCGCTCCTCTATCTCCTCTTGCTCTATCTTCGCCACTGACGCCTCAAAAGATGCCTATCGGACCGCCATTGCAGCGGTCGACATAGAGTCCTCTGCCACGCTTGCATCTCTAATCCCGCATCTTAACTCAGTTTTCACTGCCGAAGCCTTGGCCATCTGCCTCGCTCTCTCTCAACTCCCGTCCAGCTTCCCTACCATCTTTGTGTTATCGGACAGTCTTTCAGCACTTAATGCGCTTAGCGCTTGGTCATTTCAATCTCCAAAGGTTATTTTATTTCTACTTTCCTTTATCCACGCTCGCAACATCCGCGGCCAAAAGATTATCCTAATTTGGTGCCCGGGTCATAAAGGAATATATCCAAATGAGCAGGCTGATGCGCTTGCTCGCAATGGACCGTACACTTGCTACTCTCCTCCCTGGATCTCTCCCGAAGATCTGCGGACGCACGTCAGGAAAGCCTGGTACATCGAAAACGACTATATATGGATGAACTGCGACTACGCGACCTCTTTCTCTCACCTTTCCTTAACCAGGATCTTTCCCGACTGGTCCCCCTCCAGGTTGATGGATGTTACAATGGCTCGTTGGAGGTCCAAAACCATAATTACCCATCAAAAGCTATACCGCATCAAACTTGCGTTCTCTCCGCTGTGTCATTTCTGCTATGATCATGAGACGCCTGAACATATTCTTTTACACTGTCCTCGCCTGAACGTCCCCCGGCGCAACCTCCTTTCTGCTCTTAAAATCAATACCCATTTCTCTTATGACAACATCATGGCTGCTGCTTTCAGTTCTCCCCATGGAATTCTCCATCTTATCCAGTTTTCCAAACACGCTTTCTCTATCCGTCAATAGCCTTGGTCTTGACACAGGCGATTAAACTTAGAACAGTAACAGGGGCACTTTTTACCTCTGATTGGTTCTTTAGATAAGCTGGTAGTACGTCACTTTACGCATGCGCCTAAACACTTTAAGCAAGTTGCACCATGGCGGTTGCACAAGCGTCTTCCGCATCGACTCCGAAAACAGATTTGTGTGACTTTTCGCGCACATACGTCGCGCCCTTCCTTCAGCCAATCAGCATTCTTCATAAAAAAGGACGCTGATATGAAAATAACAACAAACCTCCGTCCTACAAACAATAACAAATGGAAATTAAATGTTGCAAGTGAGGATAGAAAGAAACGGAGATGTGTCATTATGATAAAAATATCTTCGTTACCTAGTTCTGAAATTTTTTTCATTTTTCCTATGAACTCTTAAAACGCATATTATGAAAAGCTGCCATGAATTTAGTTTGTGAAAAGCGATTTTCAGGATTAAGAGATTCTTGGAGATGGGGAATTAAAGAGGAATTAAGAGAGAAAGGAATTAAATTATTTAAAATATATATACTTAAATAACCTTTTCTTTTGATAGTGTGTATTCCGTACATAGTACATATTATTGGCGTTTTGGATAAGAGAAAAAAATTAAGTTTTAGACTCTCTTTATTTAACACATTTGCAAAAATTCTAATGGATGATATTTATTAAAATATCTTTTATTGAGATTTCACTGTTTCTCGTTATGAGTTTTTCATTAAGCATAAAATGCAATTCTGGCAGTTATTACTACTTATTATTATTGTATCAAATCAATTGTTTTATAGTTAAATTTTTTTATGAGCACATTTACCACAGCAAGGTTAATTGATAGCTTTAAATAGGCCTATAGAGTCATGCAATGTTATATATTTAAAAAATTTATTCATTAAATAAAGAAGTTTTTATTTATTTTTTTTTCTCTTAGATAAATACAAATATTTTTAACAGGATTCGTACATCATCAGGAAAAACCTGAAATACTCAGAAAATTTGGATTTTGTTTTTAAAAAAAAATCAGGGAAAATTGATTATAAAACCTGCAAAAACGAAAATTTCCTTCCTCTCATAATATAATTTCCTTGTTTAGCCATCATATTGAATCAAATGATTAAATATTGTGAAAATATGCATGTGAGCAATGATTTCTATCATGATCGGCAGTAATATGACATCATACAATGGAATTAGAAGTATTTTCGCCTCTCTAGAGGAGTGTTTCTTGTAATATATTGCTAATATTTTCTTTAAAATTGTCTGGAAAACTTAGGGAATTTTTTTCTCATATTTAATTATGAACCCTGTATAATCAAATTTAACAACAAGATGTCTTTATATAATAATAGAATCTGTATGTTATATACTTACAGGTACATCATTTTTTAAATAGGTATGGATCAGTTTTATGCATGTACACAAGACAATGGCTAAATACTTTCGTTACATTTTCACAATATTTATTTTAACATGCATTGGCACTGAAGCATGCACCACCACTGAAAAATTTCAGGGGGTGTGTCGCCCCCACCAAAAATTTCTCTTTTTTCCCTTATACAAATAAAACTTAACACAAATTTTTTTATGTTTATATACTTTTATGGTGTATTGAGTGAAAGTTTATTTTTTTAATTCCCCAATGCAGTTGAAATATGTTCAGCAGTTTAATTTGTTTGTCATTGCTCATGCTTTTATTTCCAAATATGCAGGGTTGCCACCACCTGTATTTTTTCCACCACTATTTTTGTGTAGAAATCTATGCTTTTTTTTTTAATTGCTTAAACATATTGCAAAAAATGCTGCTTATGAATAATAGCCAAAAAAAAAAAAAAAGTATGGTCTTCGGCAATTCTGAACTGTCACGAATTTTTAATAAAATATACTAAGAAGAATGGCTATAAAATGCTGGTAGTGAATTATCAGTAATGCAGCTTATAGTTAACTAAACCATATTAAATCAAATAAACAGTTCTCGCTGACTCTACCTAAATATGTGTTTGTTTGTTTCACAATTTATAAATACTTAAATACAAAGTTCAAGTACAATTTCGAATTGATATCTTTTTTCTGTATTCGCTGAAGTTCATGCACAGAAAGAATGTGTTCTCAAATTTAAAAATCTTATGATGAAATATTATAAAATTTGACTTAATGTGAAGTCAAAACCAAAGACAAGGGGTTTTGATAAGTAAGAAATCAAACTGGCAAATTTTTATTTTGGGCAAAATTAATTTTCGTTGATAGCCTACTTTTTTTTTAACCGGTAAAACGTATCAGTGAAAACAAATAGCTTTTATCATTTCAATGAAATACATGTACAGTCGGTAACAAAAGTGTCCGAACACTAGCAAAAATTCCTATATAAAACTAGTATGTAGTGGCCACCACATGACTTTCTTCTAAATTTTCCTATACAAATTCACTCACAAGGAAACATTCAAAAGGTGTCATCTTCAAAAAGTATTGAAAAAAATATATTTGATTCTACTCTTTATAAAACACCAGAAAATGAAAAAAATATCAGCTGAAATTAATTACAGCGACCACAAAAAAATATCAAAAGTAAGCATATTTGGCGATTGCACACTGCTAGGCGATTGATTTTGAGTACTTGGCAGAAAAGCAAAACACGGTTCTGTACATACACGGCAATCTCGGTGCTAGCAAACGTATCGCCTAACAGCGCTAAATCGCCAAATATGCTTAATTTTGATAATTTTTTGTGGTCGCTGTAATTAATTTCAGCCGATAATTTTTTCATTTTCTATTGTTTTATGAAAAGTAGAATCACATAGATTTTTTGAAGATGACACCTTTTAAATGTTTCCTTGTCAGTAAAAATAACTTATTAAAATTATTATTTAAAAAGATTATCTTCCATGATAATGCAGACGATTTCCATATTAAAGAAGTAGTATAACACTAAATATAAAATAAAGTCAATTTAAAAGTCCTCAATATTAAAAAAAAAAAAAAAAAAAATACGATTTGTTTGTTAAAAGTAAAAAAAAATCAATAATTTTGTTTTAAATTATCATAGATTTATAATTCAACCATTCGTTTTAAAGGTATTGACGAGACCTTTCGAGGCAAGGCTCCTACACATACAAAAAATTTTTCCCAGTTGACTATCTCTATTATAAATAATTCTTGTAAATTTCATAATAATTACTAAAAAATAATTCTCTTTATGCACATTTATACAACATTTTGTCCTACATCACCATGTTAAAAATTTAGAAAAAGCAGGATGGCAACACAACCTGTAAGACAATTTTTCACCAAAAGTTGATAGGCACTAATTTATGTCAAAGTGCATTTACATACCAATTTGTATGAAATTCTGTGCAGTAGTTCCTGATATACAGTTCCCACAAAATTTTGTCACACACACAGACAGACAAACATTTTCTAAAAATGGTCAAATCGTGTTCAATTGCAAATCATATATCCCTGCTACCCAAATTATAATAAACATTCACGTCGAACAAAAGCAAAAAATAAAGATATATATATACATATACATTTTTTACTTCCTTATACAAAGTATAAGGAAGTATAGTAATCCCGATTTGCGAAATGGATTTTGTATTTCATATTGCTTGAAAACGAATGATCGCTGAATGTTCCCAATTTATACGTGTGACTGTCATGATGACTAGTTGCACACCTGCAAGTGTCGTCTTAACACGAGCTCTCGTTTTCGAGATATAAGGGATTTTACACGATTTTTCGTGACGTCTGTATGTGTGTGTGTGTGTCTGTGTGTGTGTATGTCGCATAACTCAAAAACGGTTGGACGTAGAAAGTTGCGAATTGGTACATAGGTTTGTTATAACATCTAGTTGTGCACCTCCCTTTTTGGACTTTGTATGATTTTCCGTTTTGGAGATATTTAGGAAAATTAGGTTCACGATGACAAAAATACATAGGTTTAGGCCATAATGTTTCAAAAAACGGTAATAACTCAAAAACGGTTTAGGCAAATCTTGCAATTTAACTGACTTCCCGACTAGCTAGACATTCAAAACTTTCAGAAAAGCTCAGAACACGTTGACTATGCATTTTTAAAATATTTTTAGCTAACTGTGTCCGATACCTGCTGCCTTCAGCAGCGTTTATGCAATTCAACAGAAAATTTATTTAACTAACTTCCCGACTAGCTAGACATTTGAAACTTTCAGACTAGATCAGAACACAGTGAAAATGCATTTTTTTTAATACTTTTAGCCAACTGTGTAGGGTCCTGATGCCTTCGGCAGCGTTACCAGTACAAATCTTGGAATCAATTTTTAACTAACTTCCCGACTAGCTAGACATTTAAAACTTCCGGAAAAGCTCAGAACACGGTGACAATGCATTTTTTAAATATTTTTAGTCAATTGTTTCGGGTCACTGCTGCCTTCGTCAGCGTTTATATGGTTCAACAGAAAATTTATTTAACTAGCTTCCCGACTAGCTAGACATTTGAAACTTTCAGAATAGTTCAGAACACGGTGAAAATGCCTTTTTTTAATACTTTAAGCCAATTGTTTCGGGTCCCTGCTGCCTTCGTCAGCGTTACCAGTACAAATCTTGCAATCGGTTTTTAATTAACTTTCAGAAAAGCTCAGAACGCGGTGATAATTCATTTTTTAAAATATTTTTAGCCAACTGTTTAGGGTCCAATGTCAGAGTTTTTTAACATTATGTGTAGTTCTAAAAGTGTATAAGGAAGTCATGTGGTGCCCACATCAGATTTTTTTTTCAGAATATAAGCATTAAACAATGAACTACTAACACTGAAAATGAAGCATATTTTTGCAATCTTGAAGTTCACAACGCACATAAATGTTCAAACATTATTATTAAACATTTTTTATTTATTTATTTTTTTTTTTTTAACTCAATACAATCAGTAATTACATTTTATTTTATTTTTTTTTTCTACATTCTATCGAAGAAAGTATTGGATTAGTAAAATTTTCGACTTCCGGTTTTTGACAGTTTTACAAGTTTTGAGAGGTCTAGACTACATGTCAGGTTTCATTGCGTATAATCCAACAAAGCCTGATATGTGAGAAGACCAATATGAGATATTATGCTGATTGAAATTGAATGCCTATCAACCAACAGGTGGCACTGCTACACAGCGATTTTCGCAATTTGAGGAAAGTCTATATCTCAAGAACTACTGCACAGAATTGCATATAAATTTGAATGTAGGTGCCCTTTAATATATATTAGTCCCTGTCAACTTTTGGTGTAAACTGCTCAACAGGTGGCGCTGCTACTCAGCGATTTTCCCAATTACAAGGAAAGCTATATCTCAGGTTCTATTGTGTATCATCAAAGAAAACTTAATACGTGAGAAAGCGATTATCAGACATTATGCTGACTCAGTTTGAATGCTTGTTGGCCAATAGGTGGCACTGCAAATTTCATCGATAACAGGATGGCTATATCTCAACTTCTATGCCATATAACTGTACGAACCATGATATGAGAGATAACCATTATAAAAACACATTGTTTAAGAAGTTATTTACAGACGATAATACTGTCTCTTTTTGGATATTTAGTGTTAGATTTCCCTAAGATGAAAATTATTTGCATATGCATTCATCACGTTAAACTTTTTAATAATAGTTTTAAGAAATTATTCGCACTTAGTGAATTTGACAGAAAAATATAGAAGAACGTCTTGTGGTAGCCACATCATACTAGTTTTTTTTACTAATTACTTTTGTTATAGGACGACAATTCACATTAAAAAACAAACTAATTTACCTTACATAAGTCCTAGTTATTTTCACAATGCATTTCAGGCGCTAGCGCACCCGTCATCAGGTGAAATGTGACAGCTCTCTTCATTGTTGTCATCGGGAAACATCGGCTTCGTTTCTTCACTTCTGTTCGTATTGGTGGATCTTTTGATCAATTGGCTCCATTCCCTTGGGATTCTTGCATGTTCGCGATCGTTGATTGCCTTGGGGTTATAGCTTTAGAGATCCTTACTAACCCCAAGGCAATCAACGATCGCGAACATGCAAGAATCCCAAGGGAATGGAGCCAATTGATCAAAAGATCCACCAATACGAACAGAAGTGAAGAAACGAAGCCGATGTTTCCCGATGACAACAATGAAGAGAGCTGTCACATTTCACCTGATGACGGGTGCGCTAGCGCCTGAAATGCATTGTGAAAATAACTAGGACTTATGTAAGGTAAATTAGTTTGTTTTTTAATACTAGTTTTTTTTTTTTTAATTATTATTTATTTACCAACTGTGTGACAATGAAAATTTACTTTATTTTATATCATGTTATATCATTTTACCTTGTTTTGCATGACTTTTAGATGAATAGGTAATGTTTATTTATTTTTCGGGTTTCGGGTCGCAAAAAATTCTCTGTTGCGGGTTAGGGTCGGTTTTCGGGTTGATGAAATTTTTTTTTTCACCCGACCCGTGCAGGACTCTAGCGCCAACTAAACTGATCTAATATTATACCCGAGATTCAATCTAAAATAACTTCAGCAGTGCTTCATACTATGTCTTATAATACAACTTGCACAATTTATTTTTTAATCTTGTTTCTAACAACCACATGACTTCCACCATCCAGTATCGACTATTATCAGAGGCGGACCAAAGGGTGTGCGGTCGCACGGGGCTCTCGCTCGATGCACAAATGAAAGGGTGCTAAGAGGACGAAAATTTTCTCGGGACTTTTTTATTTACAATTTTGAGAAGCTTTTTAAGCTACATCAAATGTTTGCCTACAAATCGTAATCACAGTATTCTCTCTTATTTCCACTGCAAAGAGAAGATGAAACCGAAACAACCACTATCCACCCCCAATCCCCAATTCCTTATCTTCCTGTCTTCGAAACACTCATGGATTTTCTCTTTGACAGTTTTATGATTTCTTCTGATTATCTCACACTCATCCCGAGGTGACTATCATCAATTGCAGGGAGTGCAGACTAGGACTATCGTAATTTTTCTGTGTCTTTCATTGTCGTGCTGAATCTTCATAGAAATGAGAGCATTTTCAAAGCACTCCCCATCAATTACACGCCCCTGTTTTCGAGTTGGCGTATATGGCTTGCCAGGATAATATGTAAGCAGCAAATTTGGAAATGGGTTCATTTGGAAATAATGACCGCTAAGGGGGGCGAAGGCTGTCTAGTTTAATAGAAAATGTTGAAAATATCTGAATTTAGGATTGGAAATTTCATATCACCGTTTTTTTTAACAACTTTAACCTTCTTATTTGTACACATAAGTTTTTGGTTGGTACGTTTACTCATAAAGAATAAACACTTTTTTCACTTTTCTATAAAGTCACAAGTACTATAAGAAAAAATATCTCAAGATGGCAGCTTTCAGCTGATTTATGCTGTTTTTACAAATAAAACTCGAAACTTTAAAATGCATTTTTAAAATAATTTTACTAGGTAAACACTAGAGATTGAGAAGCTGTCTTATCATAAAATAAATATATATTTTTGAAGTGAAAACTTATTTAGACGCGTTGAGCACTTTTGGGTGAACAAAAATCATGAAACTCGCGTCATTGTCAGAGAAGGTTCTCAATTTGAAGTGAAAACTTCTTTAGGCACGTTGAGCACTTTTAGGTGAACAAAAATCATGAAACTCGCATCATTGTCAGCGAAGGCTTTCCATGAGAAGAAACATATTTTTTACCAATTTATATTATCGAAAGTGGAATTCGAGATTTCAGCTGATTTACACGTTTTGAGGTTTCCTGAATGGGTTTTCTTTTATATCTCAGCTACTAATTGAAATAATTTCATAAGTAATACATCATTAGAAAGCTTTGTTGAGTTGGAATCGAACAGTAGCTTACAGAAATTTCTACCACCAGATGGCGGTGTAATATTTAAAAATTTCAAATTCTAATTATGATTAAATTATTTTTAATACATCATTCGAAAGATATTTTAAAGTTCTTTTATATTATCGAAAGTGGAATTCGAGATTTCACCTGATTTGCACGTTTTGAGGTTTCCTGAATCGGTTTTCTTTTGTATATAACCTACTAATTAAAATAATTTCATAAGTAATACATCATTAGAAAGCTTTGTTGATTTGGAATCGAACAGTAGCTTACAGAAATTTATACCACCAGATGGCGATGTGATATTTTAAAATTTCAATATTTCAAATTTTAATTATGATTAAATTATTTTTAATACATCCTTCGAAAGATATTTTAAAGTTCTTTTATATTATCGAAAGTGGAATTTGAGATTTCACCTGATTTGTACGTTTTGAGGTCTCCTGAATCGGTTTTCTTTTGTATCTCGCCTACTAATTAAAATAATTTCATAAGTAATCAATATTTTTACCTAATATAAGACTTAGTTCATTTAATATAGGTAGCTACAAATATTGTGACGAATCATATAATACAGATCATAAACACTTCTTTACAAACCAAAAATAATTTGAAAATAATAATCTAATAGCTCGACAATACAATTCACAAGTTACTTAGTTTTCACTTCTATCGGCAGTACCCAAAGACTGTTTTTAGTTTGTTTTTTTTTCTATGAATACATGAGACTTTTGAGAAGAAAGTATATATATATATCTGCATAATTTATGACCACTAAATTGCAGTCACCTTTTTTCGAGATTGGGGGGGGGGGGATAGACAAAACAAGTAGTTGCTAGGGGGAGGGGTGGTGCTGATATGGATACTCGGGTGTCAAAATTCCCTCGGACCGTCCCTGACTATTATAAACTATTTTGGAAGTAATATGGTCAGAAGACATAAATGACACCACCAAGGCTATAAAATTAATGCAGAACTCATAGCAGTAATCATTTAAAATATTTCTCTACCTATTAAATAATTAGTTTAATAAGAAGAAAATTCTGTTTCATTTACTTGTGGTATGAATTCTGTACTAATTTTCCAGCCTTGTAATCAATCACTTGCCTAACATTTTTTCTGTGACAGAAAAATAATACATATGTCTTAAGGCATACAAAAGATAATTTATACAGGAAGTTTAAAGAAAATTAGACGAGCAAATTTTTTGGGAACAATAATTTATGATATCTAAAACTGACCAATCTTATGCTACCTATAAATTTTTCTGTGGTAACCAAGTAATGCAGGCAAGGCAAAACAAGGTTCACATTAGAGAGTGGGATTGCAAGAATACCATTATATTAAAATAAAAAGGATTACACCAAAATTGAGTAAGTCTTTATCAAATTTTTCTTAACTCTAAATATTAAGAGAATATACAAAGAAGTGTGTTTTTTATTTAAAAACAGCTAAAAACTGTGGAAGCTAAATGCAATTATATATGAAATAATTTTGGCAAATTAAACAAACACTGTCAAAATGAAAAAATATTCAAGATGACATAGACTTCATAAAATTAAAAAAAATAAAAATTCAGGTATTGGGAGGAAAAAAAAAAAAGTACTTTTCCATTTCACTCGTCAAAATGATACAACAGACACTTGTCTTTAAGCACCTAAGAAAGTAATTGTTTCAAAACACTTAGAGTAATAATAAGAAAATTAAGGAAACTATCATTTATTAAGTTTTTTTTTTTTTAAATATTTTAAGAAGCAAAGTTTCTGAAATTTTGCCTAAAGCTAAATACAACATTTATTTTATCATATGCATAATTACGGATGTAAATTAACTTTAAATTAAAAAATAAATAAACCTAAGTTACAAATTAAATAATAATCCATTAATGCATCACTGTCGCCAATAAAGTTTTGCTTGGCTAGATTTGCACCAGCAAAATGGAAAAGCACAAAAAAAAAAAAAAAAAAAAAACTGAGTAGTAGATGTTTAATATATTAATTTAAACAAATTTTATGTTTTATTTTGCACTGTTTCCTTAAAAAAAAAAAAAAAAAAAAAAAAAAAGTAATAATAATAAAATAAATAAAATGTTTCCGTTTCTGTACAAACTTGATATGAAAAACTAAGTAAGACATACTGCACTTAGTTTTACTTTAATAATGCATGCACTTGTTAGTCAGATAAGTTATGCTTACTATTATAACAATCATACACTTATTCCAATTAAGCCATTCACTAAGACCAAAAAAAAAAAAAAAAAAAAAAAAAAATCGCCAACGTCTATGAACGTATTTTGTCTCCAATATTTAATTTTATAAAACATCTGTGCTGTACTAAACTAAAGACTCAGGAAATTTCTAGAACTATAGCATAATCAAGGTTTAAGGTATTAAATTTAAGATAAACATACACAAATATAAGAAAATAAACGAAGCTTCCCGTGACAAAAATAGATATTTTGAAGCATGTATTTGAGTAGTTTTAAAGTACCATATTATCAAGAATAAATTATCAAAACGAAATCTTAAATTTATTTTTGTGTTATTTTTCGTTTGTTTATTTTTAACATCAGACTTGGATTAAATTACTTCTAACCATAGACTAACTTGTGGTTGGGGGATTTCTTTGAGAACAGACAGACTAACTTAGATAAATTACATTATCTTGCTAATGATGTTTATGTTTACATTTTACATTTTATACACCACAGCGCGTGCGCGATAGGGATTCGTTGATCAAAATCCAAGACGCATGCGTGAAATGACGAAATTTGCGTCAGTACTACGTAATTTGAAGAACCAATCAGAGGAAAAAAAGTTCCCCTGTTACTGTTCTAACAGGCCGATTCACAGTACGTACGAGTGGAGAAATGGCAGTGACAACGCCCATCTCTGACGTCATTTTGACGTCAGCGTTTCCGGTGAGTGAGAAATAGCAATTCTGGGGCTCATTTTCTCTACTCCATCGTTGTGTTAAATGTCTCGTTTGTTTGCACCGTGAACTCGGCTGCTTCTATGCCGGCGAGAACCGAGAAGCAGCGATGGACAAGTGTGCGTTGACGGAGAACGGTTGTTGTTGACTCTCCAGAAAAGAAATTTGCGACAGATTTACAATTATTTTGGGAAGTTATACTGCGTTTTTTAAGAAAATAATCATTTAATATTATTTATTTTAACTTTATAGTTTTCAACATGATTTTTAATGAAAATGATTAAAATAAAGTGAAATTTCATTTTTTAGACTGAATGGGTATTGTTTTATGAATGTGGATATTTAAAATTTTGTCATATTCATAGGCAGTATCAATTCAGTCCTTTATCTTTACACTGGATACTACATTAAGAAAAATGCCTCTTTTGGGATGAAAATATGTGTATCACTAAGCTGTAAATAAGTAAGGAGAATTAAATATTTTTGCATTAAGTAACCATGTATTAAATATTTTGCAAAACTCATATTTACAAAATTTATTGCTTTAAAATTCAAATTTCAATAAATTAAAAGAAGGAGAAAAAAAAAAAAAACAAAAAAAAAACAGGTGGTTTGCATGATTTATAAAACACTTTGCATCTGTATCCATTTGTTACACTTTTAAACCTCCAACTTCTCATCCTTGTTTCAATACAACAACAACAAAAAAAAAAAAAAAAAAAAAAATGCTCTTTAAAATTTTTCGACTTATTTTTTAAAATGTACTTGATTAATTTAATATAAACATGTAAATCAATCATTAATGCTGATTACACCTTATTCATTAGAAAACGTGGTTTTGTGCCTCTGAATTATATATAAATTTCATTATGTTTTGTGATATATAAAGATAATATATACTTTAAAGAAATATTTACATAGACAATTATCTAGAGAAAAACACAATTATAGCTAACTTTCAAATGGCTTAAAAATGCTAAAATGTCAATTTGGTGATTTTTGGTTACAATTTTGAAAACTTGTTAAATGATGTATTATACTGCACCTGTCCATGAATTTATACATATTTCAGATTTAAGAAATAAAAAGACTTTATCAATTTTCAATTAATCAAAGAGAAAATTGTGTTTTAAAATAGATTTTGTACACAAAACTTGAAACACACTTTTTGTTATGAAACACTATGTTGCATAACAAAATCTTGAGATTGTTGTGAAAGGTCACATTTGGCGATAAATCGCTTGTTTTATAATGATAAGAGATCCCATATTTTGGTTACAATGCATCTTTCGAGAATATTGAAATTTTCAAAGAAAGGCATGAATGATGTTTGATATGTTATGTATATTGAATGTTATGTTTGTTATTTATGAATGTTATGTTTATGTTTTATGAATGATGTTTATTTGATGGATATTCTTGAAATATTCCAACAAACTATTATTTACATGACAAAAGTTGTGAAAAAACTATGAATAAACAATTTTCAACTACTGTCATCTTAAAAAAATCAACCAAGTCATAAACACCTTTTAACTTTTTTGGAAAGTTAAATAAATAAACAGCAATATGCTTAAACAATTTTTAAGTTTACCATCATAACAAGATAATTTTTTTATTTTTTTTTTATGATACAAGATATTAAATAAAAACATATACATACTACTTTCATACAAGCAATGAATGTAAGAGATAAACAGACATGCAAATTGTTTTGTAAATCATGCAAACCAAATTTTCAAAATTATGTTGTATCTCAATTTCATGTTAGATTATTTTGTTTTTATAGAAATTTCTCATTTTGAATGTTTAATTTGCCTTATAATGTTTTAACAACAACTGTCTAAATATCATTGTTATAGGTTTTAATAGATATTTTTTATAACAGGTCATTTATTTTGCATCCCAAATAGTTGTTTTCAGCGCTTTTCAATATTAAGTAGTTTCATCCACGTAGGTGCTAATATTTAGCAATTTATCACTTTCTGGGGAGAAAAAAATGCGATAAATATCTAAGTATTGGCACCTGTCTTAGAGAGTTGTTGTTAAAACATTATAAGGCAAATTAAACATTCAAAATGAGAAATTTCTATAAAAACAAAATAATCTAACATGAAATTGAGATACAGTTGCTACAATAATCTTTTGACAAACTTGTACACAGCGGTAATGTTAGTACTAGAAGAAATTTCATTTTGGTCAATGGAAGTTGGAACATTTATTTATTAGTTATCTTGATACTGCATTACACGACTATTGTTTTTAGACAGTGATTTTAGCATTGTGGAAATTTGCATTACTCCCCTTGAATCAAACAATTTTTAAGTTTTGTTAAATTTCAATTCTCTATACAAAACTACACCGCTCAATTGATCACTACAAAAGTTGGTATCAAAATCTAATAATGCTTATTTTTCAGTTCAAACAATATTAAATAAAAAGCACTAGTTTAACTTCAAAATTATTAAAAAGTTAAAACAAGTTGATTCCTCCCACTTTCAAAATAATGCATCCAATTTTTTCTTACGTGAAAGGAAATATATATATATATATATATTCGGTTTAAGAAAATTAATATTTCTCGCCAAGATTATACTAATGCAATTGTGACAGCTATTTTAATTTATCCTCAAAATGGCAACAAAAATTTAAGTCACTAAGATTATCCTATACTAAAATTGTAATATAACATTTTAAGAAATGGATATAGTAACTATTTAGAAGGAGCAAAACACTTATGAGTTATTTCATGCTTTTGTATAGAAGAATAGACTTTGAAAAAGGTCCTTCATACTGAACTAAACTCCATCTTGTACAGAATTTCATATTTATTACTCAAAAAATAAAAATAGGTTTGTTTATACATGTATATTTACTTTTTTCCCTCTTTAAGTACAGATTTTTGTTAATTTGAATTCCAAATGATTAAAGTGTGTATGAGACTTTAAATTTCAAATTAAATTAATGTGTTTAGTTTCTATCAATATATAATAAGGCTGCAAAGCTAACTATTTATTTATTTTTAAATAAACTTCCATTCTATTTTAAATGCTTCCCTTGTGAAAAACATTTAATGTCGAAATGATCAAGGCCATTAATTTCATAAATAAACCTGGTGATTAATCTATTTAAATATTATTTTGATTGTTTTTTAACTTAATAGTTATTTTATGTATGTAGAATTAAATATTTTGACACACATGTAATGCATTATTCAGTCATCTGAAAATAATCATTAAAATCTCATATGAATAAAAAAAAACTGGATCCAAGAAAAATACTAAACTATGATTCACTTTATTAAGCTGCAAATAGGTAAGAAAAATTACTGATATATTTTTGTATTATTAATCAATACAAAACACCCTTAATGTGTTAAAAGTTTGTGAAGCAGCTACTTTATGGCTATAAGAAATTCAATTATAGGTCTTAAAAATGTCATATTTTGTGTGATGCTTTGGTATTAAAAAAGTAAAGCACCATAGTAGAATAATAAGATAAACTTAGATAAATTAGTGACTTTTATTTCTATTTTGATAACTTATACAAGATTTTGCTTAAAGGAATTTTTATGACTATGTTAAGAGAAATATGGTTTCACTCGGTGCTTTCAGCATTGCTAAATATATGATATTGAATACTTTTAGTAAATAATAAAGAATTATATTTGTGATATTTGAAATAAATTCTTTTCTTTAATTTAAATAGTGAAAAAACTTAATAATTTTCATCTGATTAAAGAGAAAAAATATTTTAAAACAGAATTTTCCTATTTAGTATTTTGAACTGTAAAGATATTACTATAAAGAGTTGCATTTGACGAAAAATTGTTGGCTTGTCATGTATATAGTAATATGTAGAGTTGTCTATAAAAATGTTATAAATATGGGTATAGAATGATTTCATCTAGCGTCCACACCAAGTATTATATGTATATATATACATATATTGTGTTTATTGGCAATAGGTTTTATGTCTATTCAAAATAGATTTTATGCTCTTTAACAAATATCTCTTGAAAATAAATAAGTGAAGATGTGATTGCACGCTTTTAAAAGTGCTAGATATATGACAAAAAGTTACTATGTTTGGCAATAATGAAGCTGAATATTTAGACATTGGCTAACAAATTACTCTGTTTGGAAATATTGAAGTCATCGAAAAACTTGGCAAAAGTAAATATTCATCTGAAACACAATTTAGAGGAACAGAGGAAAAAGCAACTTTTTTAATGTTATAAAAGCTTTAAAATGAATTGAAAAACTGATGTAAAAAAAGACGCAGAATTAAAAACTTTGTAAGCAAACACTCTAAATAAAAAAAAAAAAATTCATAGCAATTTATAACAAAAATCTTTATATCAATACTAAAAAAAAATATATATATCAAATTTTCAACTGAAATTTAATAATGAAGCAAGAATATATAAATCACTCTCCTTACCTATTTACATCTTGTAATTATATTTTTATACTCCACATAAGATGTTACGAAGAAATGCTTTAATCCAATTTGCAAATGACTGAATAATTAAAGTTTATGTATATGACAAAATATTTATTATTCACATACATAAAACAATAATATTTCAGTCTGAAATTAAGAACTTATTTAATTCATAGTTAAAATTTTGTTGGAAAAACTTGACGTAATCAGATAGGTGAAAATGTAAATTTAGAGCAATCACGGACTGTCATGTCTACAATTGAATTTCTACAACTACGCAGTAAGCACAACGTGCACGTGCTTTTGATTACAAACAATATTCCGATGAAACCTTTCCTATTGGTTATATCGCTACGTTTTCTATCATAATCGGTAAAACTGACGTCATTTTAGGGACGCCTTCTCGCTTGCTTCATCGATCAGCTGGCACAACTCGTGTCCGAGTGAAAACGGGCCCCGGAATAGCAATTTCTCCTACTACCGAGAACAGCGATGGAGTAGAGATTCGGCTTTCGGCTACGTCACGTCTCACTCGCTTGTCTACTCGGCCGCGCTGTGAATTGGGCTGTAAGTTTAATCGCCTGTGGTCTTGACCCGGGCCTCTCCCCGTGATTGTGTCTTTCGAGCTCAAGCTGCCTTTTTGGCATAGCATATAGCTCAGTTATCTACCTACCTACCTACCTACCTACCTACTGCTTTGCTTACGAAGTGAAAACTGAGAACCCGAAACCATTGTAAAACGCAGATTTGCAATTTGCAATGGTAATAGGAGGTGTCCAATTTCTCTCTGTCATTTAGTAGTTACCTGGTTTATATAAATCAATAATGGTTATCAAAGTTTATACATCTGGAATTTGTGGAAGTCAAGAAGTAATTTTTTTTTAATTTAAGCGATATTCGTTTCATATCATTTATATTTATTTAGAAAAGTTGATCTTTTAATCCTATATTTCAGTTCTTAAAATATCAATTTTTAATACTTTTTAAATAAATATTTAAAAATTTGTTCATTATTATGAATTCTGTTACTGATATTATTTGTATATATGAATTAATTAATTTATATTTTACTAATTTAAGAAGAAAGATTGAAAGCAAAATAATTTGATGATTATGTTTTCACACACTGTTTATTTATATTTAAGTATACGTGTTATTTGATGCATTGTTTCCTTAGGATTATTTTTAGTAAATTTTATTCTTATTATCAACCTTATAATTACAATAAGAGTTTATATCACTTTCAAAATTTTATTTGAATTTTGCTACTTAGCTAGCCAATTTTTTGCCAAACTGATTTTGTAAAAGAAATAAAAATGAGTTTAAATTAAAGAAAAAATTGGGTGGTTTTCAATGTTTTTCTATATTTCAATATTTTTCTCAACATTTTGCTGGCATTCTTTTCAATTTTTATTCATTGTTTCACAATTATATCCAAAGCTGGTGCAGAAATTCATCAATGATCTGCTAAACAGTTTTGTCATCAAACTTTTATTTTGGATTCATTTTAAAATATAGGAGCTTTTTACTTGAACAGCTTTCAGCGATTAACAAAGAAATAGAGTATTCATAATAAACTAGCTAATACCCATCAAAATTTGACGGAATGATGTGCAACTAAAATCTTTTCACGGCATAAAGTTTAAAACACCCTTGCTTTAATATTTCGTGTTGCTCTTAACCGGTTTAAAAACCGGTTATCTTTTGGTTTGAGAGAGGAGGGATAAATTTCATGAAATTTCAATATATAAAATTTAAGCTTACTACTCAACATAATAAAAATAAAATCTCAAGGTTTTCCTAATTTTACTCTAAATATGACAAAAAGAATCTTAGGAGTAATTAAAAGAAAGGCAGAATTTATATAAATTATCGAAAGAATCTATATTTCTTACTGAGATAGTACATTTGCGACATTAGTAATATTTGCGATAATACTAATCAAATCATCAAGCATGAAAATGAATCCCACATTAGAATTCCTTTCTGTACCCTGTCACACCAGATCGACCAATAATCTATAGAACTGCACTCGTTTTATGTTTACTGTGAAACCCAGTTGCACAAACCCAGTGACATAGTCGCAGACACAGAAAAATGACTTGCGAACAGTTTTTGTCTGCAACTTTCGGATAACAATTCACTTATAAAAAGTTCTGTATCAAAACTAAAACTAATACTTTTATTATTTATATTGTGTTATGTCAAACATTGCTATAAAATATTTAATTGAATTAGATGAATTGAATGAATACAATTGTTTATATATTGTTTTGTAGTAAAATTATATTTGTGTATTGTTGCACGAGATCCACCACTGATGTAAAGCTCCCGTCTCCATCAGCTTTCAGGCTTTTTGAGTGTAAGCTATTTTCACCCCTGGTTACACCCAAATTTTGCAGACAGATTATGAAATTTTAAAAGCCTGTCACAGACAGCTTCAAAACTTTCTGCCACTGGGCTGTGAAGTTTATTCATTGCTTTTCACGCAAAATGAATGAATACAAAGATTTACTACCAGATTATAATTATATTAACTTACTATCAACGATAACAGGTCACAGGTTTTTAATAAAAGACATACAAAGACAAAGATTTCATTCACTTGTAAAATATATCGTTAATTCTAACTTTCCAAGACAATAAGTGCATTTTAAATGTAAAGTAATAGTTTTGATTCTGATTTTTCCTTCCTGTATTTGTAAAACCACTTGGATATAATCAAATATATTAAATCATTGCATTCTAAAAATAAACTGCAAATAGAAATAAAGTTAAAATTTGTTTTTACTGGAATAGTAATATAACACTTTGTTCTATCAAAATAGTATATTTCAACAAAAGTGTACTGTTAAAAATAAATAAATAGATAAGAATTAATTTAATACTTTAACAAATTAATTTACTCATTAAAGTTTTAATAATAAATTATACTATGTAAATTTTTACACGTATAAAATATCAATATTTTCATGTTATTCAATTAAAATTATTTTTACTGTAATATAGTATCGAAATGAAGTATCGGAAATTATAATAATTAGAGTAAAAAAAATAAATAAAATAAAACCTCCTTTTATTTTAAATATCTGCCTCCGTCTTTTCTTAACAAAGTTTTCATCTGATAAAAGTTAACTTTTAAAGAACAATAAACTCTGACAATTTGTTAATTTTAAAAGATTTTTTATTATTTATTTATTTTTTTCTTTTAAGAAATAGAAAAAAAATTTACATGGCAACAGATAGCGCCACATCCTATGTAAGAAAATTTTCAGCAAAAATGCATATGATGGTAACCAATTTGTGAATTGCTTTGTTTTTAATACCTATACTTTCTTGGAAAATATAATATCCTAGTTAATACCTGTCAGAGGTTTATACCCCTACGGGTATAAACCTCTGCTTTGTTTTTAATACCTATACTTTCTTGGAAAGTATGAATCAGTGGATTAATCGTGTGAATTATTTTTATGATTGAGCTTTAATTAGGGGTCTGCCATAGACATATGCAATATTAATGTCGTCTGCTCGATCTCTATCATCGGTATTTATATTGCATTGCATAAAGAGAAAGGAATATTCCCGTTCCGAATTAGTTCAAAATTTTCTCGCACATGCCCAGATCGTATGATTTTGGTCTTACAGAAAGTGCTTTGTGTTTTAATATTACAGATATCAGAAGGCTAATAACACACGGCACAACCTAAAATACACTTCCATCAATTTTCAAGTATTGTCATGCTATAATCTAGTTCTTTTGTGTAGCTCTGTCTCTGTATATGAACAGTGAAAGATTTCCATATCATATTCTACATGAAACATGTTTTTACACATATAAAAGAGTATATATTTGTTTAAATCAAATTGGAGTGTAAAGGTTGATATTTTTATTTATTACCAACTATGCGAAAAATACCAGAGCCGGGAATCGAACCCAGGCACCTCCGCTGGTTCTGCACTTCGATTCCCGGCTCTGGTATTTTTCGCATAGTTGGTAATAAATAAAAATATCAACCTTTACACTCCAATTTGATTTAAATAAATATTCACGGTTGATGAATTTATGAATAAAAATTTCTATTGAAATTTCGTGGTCTATGGAGTATATATTTGTTTCATGCTGTCTATAGATGTTAAATTCTACTCACCTGCAATTTCCCCTACAGACATAATGCGTAATGTATTTGAATTCTCTTTGGTGCCCCTGTACAAGAGCCATTTGCTTGATCTCAATGAAAAGTTTAATGTAGCATCCCTATATGATACACATTTAGAATACCGAGTTTGGACTTTCTGCTATTATTTGTTCTTGGGATATGTTGATAACATACACACACACAGAGAGAGAGAGAGAGAGAGAGACCAACCACTAAAAACATGTTTTTAGGACCTCAAAACGTGCAAATATAACAAAACAATTTTGAAAATTTTACCCAAAAGACAATACTTTCTCTGCCTTATATATGGGTAAGAGAAAGTAAAAGGGGCAAAATGCTAAGTTAAAAAAAGGCCATATTTTACAGATAAAAAAAAGTTTGGGAAAGGCATTTTACTTTACAAAAAATGGACATCAATATTTTAACAGTTTTATTATGTTTATAAATACAGTCCTTAAACAATTATTGTAGCCGCCATAATTGTTATTTTATTTTATACAATCCTGAATATATTTTAGTTTTTCAGTTACTGTTGATAGTTATAGAAATCTGTCAGAGTGTCTAATGGGAAAACGATTAGAGCACTATATTTAGGTATGAAGGGAATGTTTTGGGGAGCAAAGGGAGGGGGTGAATTTCTATTTTTTAAGGGGCATCTAGAGTGCTCATTGAATTCCAAAGGCAGAGTGCAGCACTCTTCTTAAAGGCTCTAGCTAAACCCTGATTTTGTTATACATTTCCATATACTTTTTATTATATTGTTGTGTACTTGGGGGTTCGGGAGTTGTCCGAGAATGAAAGGCCAAACTTACAAAAATTCAGTAATTTATTCACAGAAAGTTCCAGAAAAATACAGGTCTATAAACCAAGTATCAGCTTCAATTCAACCAGTAAACACAGCTTAAACAACAGCTGTCAATAGCAAATCCACAGTACAAACTGTATTGCAATAACACTTAAAGCAAGTCTCTTCCAAAGAGGCTCAAGCAATGCAACATTGACAGAAGCTGATCTCAGACTGAACTGAACTGACTTGCCTAGGTGGGGAAACGCTCTTATATACCCCTATAGAAAAGTGTGGAAGGTTCCAGAAATTTCCGTATCTCATCAGCCAATGAGATTAGAGCTTCCATATTTGGTATATCCCTTATAAGGATTTTCTCGCCAAGGTGGGAAAAAGTCGCCAAATCCATTACCTGCCTTATTGGGGCTTTTTAATGCGTTTTTAAGGGAAAATAAGGCTATTTCAACACTAAAACGACTAGAAATGCACAAGATTAGCACTTTATCAACTTACTAAGCCTCTTTGAAAGAATTTATACAAAAATAAATACAATTATTTACAATTTTGTAACAATATATATTTAAAAATCTTTATCTCTAAGATAACTTAATGTATATTAATTCTTTTCAGGTGAGAAAGCATCAGCAAAGAGTTCTATTTATACTTCAAGGCTTGAACATTGATATTCAGATAATAGATGTCACTGAACCAGGTAAAGATGAAGATTTAACATTTATGCAAGAAACTGCCAAAAAGCATGGAAAAGAAACTCAACTTCCACCACAAATATTTAATGACAATGAATATTGTGGGGTATGTATAAATCCTTTCCTGTTTTTACTTTTTGATCCCTGACTAAAATATATAGGGATATTATAAATTTGAAGGCTTTGTGTTTGTATGTATGTATGTATGTCAGGGGCTCATTTAGCAAGTTTAAAGCAAACTTTAGACCCTCACTAGTGTGATTCCTGGTTGTGCTAGTTGACTAGACGTTTAGAATTTTCTGTGGTTTTCTATGAAACTCTCATGAATATGGTCTGGGATCCCTTAGAAAATACCCCTAGTCATCACCGCAAAAGGTATACTAAACAGGCATAGGATTCAAATGCAGCCAATCAACCTGGCCTTAATGCCCTAATACCAACACCCGTTTTACACTTATTACGCAGTATGTAGAACTGAAACATCAAGAGAAGTTTTTGCTATAAAAAATCACATTATGTTTGTTTAACATAAAACATGCATTTACAGAAAAAATATAAAGTTCACATGAATCTTTGAGTGAACATATATGTCGTACATTTATGGTAATGTGTATTTTATAAATGTTGACTATTTTTTCTGGACAATCTGTGGGAGAGAATTACTGCAATAATTTAATAAAACCGAAACTTTTATTTTAAGTTTTTTTCTTTTAGGTTGATTTCTTTAGAAATCAACCTATTGCAATCACTATGTTTATCTATAATATCTATCTATCTATATATATATGTATATAACGAACGAAATAATACTCCAAATCGAACCAAATTTGGACAGCAAACAAGTTCATTAACCAAGTTGCTACGACTTTTTGTTTTCAAGTGGCAGTCACTTGAATATTTCAAACCCACATTCTACAAAGCATATTTAAAGCAAGATTTGCTTCAATTCTGATACAAATATAACCTGCATAACGGTCTCAAGAAAGTTTATTAGTGAACTTTATCTTCCATTTTTAATAAAGTGGCTGATATCTTAAGTTAAGCAGGGCCACTTGAAATCAGGCTACTACTTGAAAATTTAAAATCACAATAAATATCCAAATAATACTCCAAATCGAACCTATTCGGACAGTGCCTTAACTTATCTTAAAAATATTTTAGATGAGTTTATTAACCAAGTTGCTCCACCATTTTGTTTTCAAGTGGAGGCCACTTGAAAATTTCAAATTTAAATTGTGAAAAGCGTATTCCGAATTTGTTTGAATTTTGATGTATACATAGATTATATAAGTGTCTCAATGAAGTTTATTAATGAACTTTATCCGCCATTTTTAATGAAGTGGCGGATATCTTAAGTGTGGCCACTAGAAATCAGGCTACCACTTGAAAATTTAAAATCACAATAACTTCCGAAATAATACTACAAATTGAACCAAATTTGGACAGTGTCTTAACTTATGAATATCTTAGATGAGTTTCTTTACCAAGTTGCTCCACCATTTTATTTTCAATTGGAGACCACTTGCGATTTTCAAATTCAAATTGTAAAAAGCATATTCCGAATTTATTTGAATTTTGATGTATATATAGTAGGGCTGGATTATTTATCAATATATCCCCAAGTATCGATATTTTTTAAATATCCCGATAACAATATTTAAGATTTTGCTCAGCCAATATATCCCTTTAACGATATTACCAAATGCGCACCTACCGCGCGATCAACGATATACCGATAAGTACCGTTAAACGCAAACCACAGATTAATAGAATAATGCTTCCGCGCTAGCGCGCATTACGAATGGAACCCGAATGAAACCCGAGCAAAGGAACCACGATCAGCGAACGAAACCGAAACCCGAACAAAAAGAGCGTGCAGTCTTATATCTTATACTAATACCCATTCTCTTATTTTTCTCCCATCCCTCACTGATAAAAAAATATATATATATAACTCCACCCCAAACGATCACTCCCCTCCCACAATGCAAATACTTCCTCTTCCTTCCTGCGTGCGAAACCTCAAATCTAAAATATCACTGCTTTAATAAGTCCACCGCATAAAAAAATAAAATAAAAATAAACAGTATTTATTGAAAGCCATCTGCTTTTACCACAGTATATTCCATACCTTGAGTATATTGACTTACCACAGTATATTGATACATTCATGCATTTACTGACGCTAAACGATAATATGAAAGAATTTATACTACCGTTAGTATTTGATTATATTGCACATCACTTTTCGTGGATCATAGGTGTAATACCGCAGTAACCAAACCACAGACAAGGCAATAACGCTTATTATGACGAATGAAAACAATATCTTTTGTTTTAGCTCATTTCCTGCTATTGGTTCATTGATATTGGTTTATTTCAAAGTATCGATAACTTCTGGCTAATAAGATGCGACCTTCAACATGTGTTTAGGGTCAGTGATGCCAGATTGGGGATTTTGTCCCCATTTTGGGGATTTTTGAGGCTTCTGGGGACTTTTTGGGGGAATTCTAAAATTTTTGAGGACAAATCTGGGGAGTTCAACTTTCTGTCAATGTTGGCAACGTAATGATTTATCCCTACGACCAGGGATTTTCAATAGCTTTATTGTTATTTGGGGATTTTTTTTAAAAATTACCTTCATTTGGGGAAAAATCTGAGCTTGAATCCACTTAAATCTGTTTGATGTTTTCTTTTGTAAAATTATTTTCCCTTTTTAGTAGAAATCAAGTTGGGGATTTTTTCGAAAAATAACCCTGATTTGGGGAAATTTGAAGACCTGTTTGGGGAAATAATTTTCGACCATCTGGCATCACTGCTTTGGACTGTACTTCAGTCAGATAGCTCTCCCTTTCTCCTTTCCCATGTTATCCAATGGGATTTTCGTTGCTTCGTTTTATAAAAATATCTCATTCAAAAATGAAGTTTTTCGAATTCTGTTTTTTGAATATTACTCTTTGAACGGGTCGCCTTTTAGCTTGATGAACAATTTTTCGAAAAAATTAATTTAAATATTTTATTTCAATAAGTAAATTATGGACTCTAAGTGTGGACCTCTAAGTAAAATATTTAAATTTATTTTTTCGAAAAATTGCTCACTAAGCTAAAAGACGACCTGTTCAAAGAGTAATATTCAAAAAACAGAATTTAAGCTAAAAGACGACCTGTTCAAAGAGTAATATTCAAAAAACAGAATTCGAAAAAGTTCATTTTTTAATAAAATATTTTTATAGAACGACGCGACAAAAATCCCATTGGATAACATGGGAAGGGAGAAAGGGTGCTATCTGACTGATGTAAAATAAAGTTTTATCTTCAGTAATTTTACAGTGACAGTTTCTTTATAGAATTATATAATAATGGATAGTTTATTACTTTTTTTTATGTAGCATTTATTTTTTCTCTTTCCTTTTCCTTCTTTCTTTCTTTCTTTCTTTCTTTTTTTTTTTTTTTTAAGCCGTACATGTTAAATAAAATTGGTTTAAATGCAAAATGAGTTACTTTAAGTAACAAAATGAAACTTTAACATAATTTTGTTTAAATAATATAATTTTTATACTGACAATGTATACATATATATATATATATATATATATATAATATATATATAATTCAATTTTCAATTGTTGTGAAACTATTACGAATGTGAATTGAACACATATACATTTTTAAAATATTGCAATGATTTGGTATGCAGATACAAAAATAAAAATGACAAGTAACTGACATTTAGGATGCATATAAGAGTTTTAAGTAAAAAATATTACTCTCTACGACCAATAAAAGTGTATCCAATGGCATTTCTTAACTATTTAAAATTATTTTCCTTTTTATTTAATACCTACATCTTAAGACAATTTTTCTTAAGCTTTGCTTTTAGTTGAATTATGAATTTTGATATACTTGGTACAAATAAAACACAGAACACATATTAGCTGTGTTAAAATATGATTTTAAAATAATTAAAGCTTAAAACGGGAAGAATAGAGGATAAACTATACAGAGGTATACTAAAAAGCAATAGTATAAGTTATATGAAACACAAAATATTGATTCACTTTTTATGCATTTTTTTTTTTAATGATAAAGTTATGGTAGTAATATACCAGAAAATACATGGAAAACACTCTATACTTGTATACTTTAAAATTCGTGTGCATATGTCTTTAAAAAATAACAAATGTCTATTTTTTCCTATCTTGAAAGAAATATCGCAATATATCACTAATATCGATATTAACTTGGTGATATATCGCGATATTTAATTTCTGATATCGTCCAGCACTAATATATAGTCTGTATAAGAGTTACAATCAAGTTTATAAATGAACTTTATCTGCCATTTTAAATGAAGTGTAGATGTTATTAACTAAGCGAGACAATTTGAAATTAGGCTACCACTTAAAAATTTATAAACATAACTTCTTAAATTCTGATTCAATTCAAATCAAAGTGACAGTGACCTTATATAATTATCTTGGATGAGTTCACTGGGCAACTTATTCCAGCATCTTGTTTCCAAGTTGCGACCATTTGAAATCACACTGCCACTTGAAAATGTGCCATCAAGATAACTTTTAAAATACTAAATTGATTCAAACAAAAGTTGGATAGTGAACTTATGGTTCAAATATCTTGGATACATTTGCTTGGTAACTTGATCCGCAATATTATTTACGAGTGGAGGCCACTTGAAAAATTTTTTATTATAACATTTGTAATACTGAATCAATTTGCCTCAAATTTGGGTAATAGATTTGCCATTCAAATATCTGAGATAAGTTCGCTGGGCATCTCACTCCGCTTTTTCTTCCAAGTGTTGGCCACTTGAAATCACAGTGCCGCTTGAAAATTTCTTATCACGATAATTTTTGAAATGCTGATGTAATTTGAACTAAAGTTGGACAATGAACTTATCATAGAAATATCTTGTATGATTTTACTGGACAAGTTGCTTCGCCATTTTCTTTCCAAGTTGCAGCCACTTAGACTGTCACTTGAAAATTTGTCATAACAATAACTTTTGAAACACTGCACTGATTCGAACCAAAGTTGGACAGTGAACTTATGCTTCAAATATCTTGGACGAGTTTACTGGACAACTTACTTCATTATATTGTTTCCAAGTGGCGGCCACTTGGAAATTTGTTATCATGGTAACCTTTAAAATACTTAATCCATTCAAACCAAAGTTGAAAAATGGATTTATCATTCAAATATCACCAAGCCCATTATTTATCACCAAGTGACCCAAGTCCATTAATAATTTGTAGCCGCCATTTTGAAATCAAATGGAAACTACTTGATAAGGAGAAAGAAATCAACCTACCATTCCGAATGAGCCGGAAAGACTTGTTTAAATTGCTTTAAAAAAGAAGAGATTCTCAATTCAAACCGTATGTATTGCAATCCTATTATTTGTTCGTTTTGTTAGCTCATAACTTCTTAATAAATATTTTGATTTTTTCTGTTGTAAAAATCTTTAACTGAAATAGGTACCATTATGATTTTGTTAAGATCTAAACAAACTACTGAGTCCCACTAAAGTCTGTTCTTACTCTTTTAACTGCTGAATGGATGCAGTTATAGTTGTAAAAGTGGTATGTTAGAAAGTACAGTGTTCATGCACCACAAAAAGTGACCACTTGGACCTGATGAAAAACAGCAGAGTTAGCATCCCTATCTCGAAAATGGTACTAGGTAGGGAAAAAAGATTAATTACAAAGCTGTAGTGCATAATTGATATAATACAAAAAAACACCTTGTGTACATTGATATTAAAAACAAAATACTTAAAATAGGCATTTGACCATTTGTAAGTGTCAGTGAAATGCTCAAATAAGCACACTGATTTAATACAAAATGTACTTTTAATTAAGTTTAATATTTAACAGTAATACAATTGGGTTGACAGTCACAACTAGAGATCATGAAAACTTTTAAAAATGGAGCAAGCACATGGAGCGGTGAAAAGACACTTGTCACATGCGTGCCATGTACTGACTGGCTGTCTAGGGAGTGAAAAATTGTAAACAACCGATTACCGAGCAAATGCTAGATCCTGCAACTCATCGGAACCAGCCTATGCACAGTATAGTGAAGTTGAGTTGTTGGTTTATCTGAATGCTGCCACAGTAGTTTCCTACACTGTGACATGCAGAAGTGATCTTAGAAATAAAAAGACAACTATTCATCACCAAGTACCTTTATTTTCAGTATTCAGACTTCTTTGTGTCAGCTGCAATGCACATTTGAATCGTTCTTTGAACTTTATGTTGCGCACTTTGTAGTGTAACGGATGATATATACAGTCGGTAACAAAAGTGTCCGAACACTAGCAAAAATTCCTATGTAAAAAATGTACACTTCATACGGTTTTGTAAAATAAATCCTTGTCGAATCCTCTTCTTAGTCAGTCTAAGAACATGATTCGATAAGGATTTATTTAACAGAACCGTATGAAGTGAACTTTTTTTATATAGGAATTTTTGCCAGTGTTCGGACACTTTTGTTACCGACTGTATATATATATATGTTACTTAAAGTACTGACAAGGGACTAGATCTAGATGTGCATTGTAGTTAACAGACAAAATTTTAACTTGGAGAATAAAGGTACTTTGTCATAACTAGTTGTATTTCTTTTTATAATATCGTTTTCTCTTGTCACAGTGTGTAAAATCGCAAACAAATAAACTTACAATTAAAGACATTTAAATAAAAAACCTAACATTACTTCGTGCGTCGTTTTAGATCTTTCAAATCGGGTACCCGGTCCTCTTCAGAAACGGCAAACTTCTGTGTTGAAAACTTGAGACTGAGTGATCCTCTGTTGACTTTGTCAGCAGGTGGCTCCATGCTCTGTCTGGGGCTACTGCGCTGCTGTCATTGCATATGTCATTATTAGTCGAAATTTTGATGGATTCTCCATCGAAAGTTTAGAATGAATTCTCCACACAGAAATTTGCCATTTCTGAAGAGGACCAGGTACCCGGTTTGAAAGATCTAAAACGACGCACGAAGTAATGTTAGGTTTTTTATTTAAATGTCTTTAATTATAAGTTTAAACTGTTTATAAGATAGGTCTCTAACTCTGCCATTTTCTGCCGAATGGCACTGTGAACAGTGGCAACTAGTAGCACATAGTCACATTTTTATACCTAAACATCACTTTTTGATTGTATTTACATCCGTTAAGCAATTAAAAAGGTGTAAACAGTTTTTAATGGGTTTGTTTTCATGTTTTTTGTCTACCTGCAACTTTTTAATGGATGCTCCAATATTTGACTATTTTTGTTAGAAAAAGCTTGGTCTGAAGAAATTTCTTTGTAAAATCATTAGAATTTAAACAAAAGATATTGGTCTGTCTGTTTTCATGGTTTTCTTGTTTTTGTTATCTTTGGTTTATTCATCTATAACTCCTTATTAAATGACCCAATTTTAATACTTTTTTGTGTTGGAACGGTCTTGGCCTAAGGAAAATCCTGTTATAAAATCATTAAGATCTAAACAAAAAATGTGGATCTAATTAGGGTTTTTTTCTTTAGTGTGTGTGTGTGTGTGGGGGGGGGGGGGTTTGCTCATTGATAACTTCTTAATGGATGCTCAACTTTTGATAATTTTTTTGTTTCAAGGTCTTGGCCAGAAGAAGGTGTCATTATAATATCATTAAGTTCTAAAAAAGGGAAGTTTATATCATTTGTATGTCTCTTTTAATTTATTAAACGTATATACACTATAACTTCTTCTCTGGAGTCTTATTTGAAAATATAGTATGAATTACAGGAATCATCTTTTTTTTTTCTTTTTTTCTTTTCCCCAAGCTATGTCTTTTTCGAAAGCTTATATTTCATATATTTATCTCTATTGGATACTCTTATACTACATCCCTCACAGGATTCTTGGTTATGAATGCTGCACATTCACTCATTACATTTCTTAAACCTATTTATTCTCTTCTCTGTATATAAGGAAAAAGTATTGGATTCGTGAAATTTTTGGAACTCTGGTTTTTGACAGATTTACACATTTCAAGATGTCTTGCACATCATTTGACTATTTTTAGAAAGTGTCTCTGTGTGTGTGTATCATAAATTTTATAGATACTGTATCTCATGATCTAATGAACGAAATTTGACCAAACTTGATATTTGGTTGGACCTTTACTTAAGCTAGCGCTGATTGTGTAATGTAATCTGATTGGTAGTTGTAGATAGATAAATATACACAGACTAGTTAGTTGTAGGGCGACTAAGGCACCCGTTGAAAAATGATAATTTCATTTTATTTATTTCTCACTTCAAATAATTTATTTGTTCGCAATATTCACACTTTATTTATCTCTTCGTTACATTTAAAATTATTATTATTACTTTACAGACGTCAAACGTCATTTTTTCATATGCATGAGCAAATTTAATTCTTTATATATAATTTTGTTTTCACGTGAAAGCATATTTCATTTTATGCTGAAAAAAAAATGGCAACAATTAAAAATGTCTATTTTAAAGCCATGTCTATTTTCATATTTTAATTAATTTTAAAAAATCTAATCAAAAATTTATTACAAATAAGGTACCAAATGAAAGGGGTGATTTTTCTGAATCTTTTGGATTAAACAGCTTATCAATCGGACAATTAGATTTTTTAAAATTAACTAAAGGATGAAGATTTGGTGGCAACTTGTGTTCTCACTCTGACAGAGTCCAAGGAAAGCTCTTAGCTTTTTTAAGCGTAACAGAGTCAGTCAGTCAGTGATGAGCATAACTATATAGGCTGATATATACAATGTATATGTAAATATTTAAAGATTTGCTGTAACCTCTTGCTTATAAATTTTCTGTGACACTGGGTGTCTCCCATACTTTCCTTGAAACACTCCAATAATAATTATGGAGGTGTCAAAAAATGGCATGATGACTTAAGAAATAAAGGGTACACTTAAAAAATTAAGGGTATTCTTGTAAAACATTCATGATTTCCAGGTCAGGTAAGGAAAATATATAGCTTGTGATACTTTGATTTTTTTTTTTTTTAACCTTTTTTTCCCCAATCACAAGTTAGGAAAAAAAGAAGAAAAGAAAAAGAATTATAACAACCCCTGGTATTTTTTATTAAATGCATATTCAAGATAATTGTACAGCATGTAAAAACAAATAAATTGAAGAAATTAGAAAAGATTTTAATCAGTCAAGAAATTTATTCACAAGAAAGCTTCTATATGGATTATTACGTTATTTATGTTTATTTTATTATTATTATTAATTTTTTTTTCTTTTTTTTTAATAATGTTTCCATCTTCCATGGAAGCAATTTATGTTTTTATGCACGTTCTTTGAAAGTGATCTATTTTGTGAAAATGGTATTTGTTGCATTTTTGAGCTATATTGTTTAGAATCAATTTTATTTAGTAGAAATACGATTAATGCTTAATAATTTTTATTATTGATTATATTTTTTGTTTTAACTGTAGGACTATGCTGATTTTGAATTGGCTAATGATGATGACGACATAATGAAATTCTTGAAACTTGAAAGTGGTCCCTTAAAAGCAGAGATTCTCAAGAGTGGTGGAACTATTGAAGATTCCATTACACAGAATGGTATTGGTAATCATGAAAATAATACAGTAAGTATATATATTGCATAAAATGTAAATGCAGAAAAAAAGTAATTCAGAAAAAAATAAGGGGGATAAGGGTAATATGACAATCTGTGTAGCTTTTAACTTTTATTATTATTAATGTTAATATTATTTTAAAGTAGTTTTATTACATAATTATGAGGATTATCTATCATATATTCTCCTTTATATAGAAATTTTTACTTTGTTTTTAAACTTTTTAAAACTGGAAATAACGGTGTATTATATAGCTGCATGATTCATATTTGTTACATTTTTGAATCAATGCAATACTAAAATATTTTATTGTAACATACACAGCTAAGTCATTCAATATTTTCTAAAGGTCAGACAAATGTATACTTTTTTTTTTTTTTTTTTTTTTTTTTTTTTAAATATATATTTGCATTAATTTAGTTTATCTTGGCATTTGTAGATGTATTTTCAATCATTTTGCTAATTCAGTAATTTGTTTTCAAATCCCTGTATCACAACCACGGCTACTTTATTAACCATAATATAATTAGAAAGTAATACAAACAATGTCTGTCAATTGAATATATCTTTATATATAATATGATGATTTATTTACTACATTTAATAAAGAAGAAAATTAATTAAAAATCCCATTCTGCTTTCTCTTTTCTTTCAAAAAGTACAAGAGCATTGTTTTTAGAGCAGTTGTCATCAACCTTTTCAGTTTCAAGGAACACTGTATTCATTATAAAAAAAAACGCGCTGACCATTAATTTCAAAATATAAAATTTTGCAGAAACGCAAATATACATGTAGAATAGTGGACAAGGAATACTCATTTACACTGAGTTTCAAACTGATATGAACACCAAGTTTTTCAGGCATAAAAAAGAAAACAATGTTACAAAATGAACTTAAGACTTATAAATGTTAGAAGTAGAGCAAATATTTTTATTTTATAAAATATATAATTCAAACAAACATTTTTATCTGAAGAAAACTGCATTTTTCCTTTTTGATGGGTTGCATAATGATATGAACACAGACCAAAAATATGGATTAGTAGCCAGTGTATGCACCAGATTTTCTATTTTTTGTAAAACTGTGGTCCAGACCAAGCCTTTTAATGCATTTTAGTCGATTTTTTTGTAGTGAGAGATGATAGAAGCTTTTAATTCTGAAAATGTGGCAGCTTGCTTTCCATTTGAATAAATTGCTCTAATCAGTAAGCTCCAAACATTTTCCACCTGGTTATCAGGCCAAACATCAGGTGACCATGAAATCACATGTATATCATTATTTAAAAACCATTCTTAAGTGGTCTTTGCCATGTGGATGGATGCATTGTTCTGTAAGAATATCCAGAAAGGTCTGGCAACAGACAACAAACTTTCTTCAAGTAGATCTTAGTAAATTATTGCATTCATTCTGCCAAAGGGAAACACTATGTTGACTTTACCAGAAAATCAAAATGCAGCACAAACCCCGAGTGACCTTTCACTTTGCTCCCATTTTCAAAATATTTCAGATTCTTTGTACAAATTATGTCAATAAGAAGAAAAACTGTCAGGACCATCTAAATCGATTTTTTTTTTTTTTTTAATCAGAAAATATTATTTTTTCATATTCTAACATCCAGGATATGTGATCTTTTGCCCAATCCAGACAACTCTGCTGATGCTTTTTAGTCATACATGGTTGGTATTTTCTTTTCTTGTACTTCAGCACCTTAAAATTATTGACTATTCTGGAAAATGTACTTATTGACACTGCTATTCAACTAAAATTGTTTTCCCATCGATTATTCTTTTTATAAATGGCTCTTTTTAGTTCCCCATCATAATATAGGTATGGGGAACTTAGGTACTAATCGTGAAAACTTTTGACCTCAGTTTTTTACTTTTTTACACGTTTTCAGGTGTGAAGAATCCGAAAATGACAAAATTTGTATGGTATCCGTCTGTAGGGTATCTATTAGTTTGTTAGTCTGTTAGTTAGTTTGTTAGTCTTTGTACACGATACCTCAAAAACAAATAGTCACAGAGAAGTCAGATCATTTTTAAAATATTACTTTGGACACTGGCAAGAACCCTATTCATTTGAAACATTCGAATTAAAAAACTTCGTAAGTTATTATAAGTTTACGATTTTCTTAATATGGGAGAATAGGGCAAAATTTCATTTAAACGTCCATTAAGTAGAAAATTTTTACTGTAAAGACATCAAGACAGTTTTAAAATATCAGTTTTGAATTTGGAATGAACATCATTAACTATAAACATGCTACTTTGAAAGTTTCGCATTTGGAATTTATGAATTTTTTAACATGGCAGAATAGGGCAAAATTTCACATAAACGTCAATTTAAAGGGATTATTTTCATCGTAAATATGTCAGACCACTTTTGAAATATTATTTTGGACACTGGCAATGAGTATTATTGACTATGAATTTTCCAATATAAAAATTTCGTAAGTTATTGGAAATTTATGAATTTCACAAAAGCGTCAATTTTTAGGGATAGTTTCATCGTAAAGATGTCAGACCACTTTTTAAATATTATTTAGGATACTGGCATGAATATTATTGACGATGAATTTTCCAATATAAAAATTTCATAAGTTGTTGGAAATTTACAACTTTTTTAACATGGCAGAATAGGGCAAAATTTCACATAAACGTCAATCTTGAGGGATATTTTCATTGTAAAGATGTCAAACCATTTTTGAAATATTTTTTAGAATACTGGCATAAATATCATAGACTATGATTTTTCCAATTTAAAAAATTCGTAAGTTATTTGAAATTTACGAATTTCTTAACATGGCAGAATAGAGCAAAATTGAGCATAAATGTCCATTTTGAGGATCATAAATATATCAGACAACTTCAAAATAACATTTAAGATACTTGTTTGAACATGATTGACTACAAATATTTTAATAGAAAAATTTCATAAGTTATTCATAATTTAAGATTTTATCAAGATAGCGAAATTGAAAATTATTCATATAAATAGGAATTTTGAGAATTATTGCATTGCAAATAGTAGCATAAAACTAAACAACAGAATTGACCCTGATAAAATAAATTAATAGATTAATATAACATAAATGTATCGAAGTTAACGGTGGATAGCCTATTAGGCGGGGATTTCATTCTGTCATTGTGTCAAGCTTTGGTCAAATTCATTTCTCTTAACATGATTATAATATGTTCACACTAGAAATTTATGCGAACTTAAATATGATGGGGAACTGAGCAGAGTCAACCTATGCCAACTAGTTTTCTTTTTCGATAGCTTTGAAGCTTTGCCAGATGTCCTGGATTATTTGCTCCATAATTTCCTTGTAATCTATGGAAATTCTATATCAGACTGAAAGTCTTTGATCATGAAAAGCCACAGTTTTGCCCTTCCCAAAACTGCTTAAAGTTTTTACAACCCATACTCCCATAACTCACTTTCTAGACTTGTTTGAAAGTTTCTAAGCCTGCAAAGCACACATTCAGATAAATTAATTTGCATGTTTTGGTTCCTTCTTCTCGGAGTTGTATTCAATATCCCTGATCAGTTTATATGCTCATTTTATGGTAATTTTGATCAGTGTTCATATAATTCTGCAACACCTTTTTTTTTTTTTTTTTTTTTTTTTTTAGATAATTTACATTTTTAAGAAATTTAAAATGTCATATTCATTTTATCGTAATGTATTAGGTGAGATTATCGTACTTACTTGTCCCCAGAATAGAGTTTTCTGATATTTATTTATGATTTTTTGTCTTGATATCACAAAATTACTGGGTGCACATATCATTTTGCAATTCAATGTAAATAGAAAAGGAACCTACTTAAAGTAAATTTTTACTAATTTTTACTTGTCATAGGAGAATTGTGAATACTTATTAATCATAAGAAAGATGATTAAAGTTTGGTTAATTGTAATAAAAAAAAATCTGGAGATACTGACTCTACTCGACTTTCCAAACATTAAATAATTAACGGTTGTAGAAATAAATTAAAGACAACTCAAGGCATTAAACAAACAAAAGTGAAAAATATAATGTAAGGGTTGAGTATTTTCCCCCATTGTTTAATTTTATGCTATTGAACTTCAAATGATTTGAGCCCCTAGATCATAATGATAAAGAATTTTTTATTGTGTCCCTATAAAAATCTATAAAGATTAGATTAACCAGAATCTATGCAATTCATGCGATGATGACTTATAGCATGTGTATAAATTTTCAGCTCAATCCAATAAGACATTTAGACACTATCTCACTTTAAAAAATTTGGGTCCATAGACCATAATGATAAAGAATTTTTCTTTGTGTCCCTGTAAAAAAAAAAAAAAAAAAATACAAGTGCTAGATTCACCAAAATGTATACAGTTTGTGCAACAGTGACTTACAATATGTGTATAAATTTACAGTTCAGGTGAATAAGGCGTTTAAATGCTATCACAGTTTTAAAAATTTGGTCCCTTAGGCCATTATGATAAGGAACTTTTCTTTGTGTCCCTGTAAAAAAACTCTAAGTGAATTCACCAAATTGTAAACACTTCATGCAACTGTGACCTTTTTTGCATGTTTATAATCAGTTCATTGATTTTTTTTTTTTTTTTTTTTTTTCCTCTGCAGATGTTACTGTAATATGGGAAGCAGATTTTATTTTAACCAGAAAAGTGTTAACTTATTCAAATTGCTAACTCAAATGCAAATGGCTTTTCACACAATATAATGTTGAAAACTAAATAAGATTTTTCATTACTTTTTTATTTAGTAAAAGATATTCACTTTTTATAGTGATCCAAAAATGAAACCTTGATATGGACTTGAATTACAATTTAAAACTGTTGTTGAATTTTACATCCACTTGTAATTTGTTTTATATTTGGTTAATTATTATAAGTCTAATGTATGTGATGTTTTGGAAAATATATTTTATCGATCTCTTAAGAATGATTTTATTAATGAAAACTGCTATGCAAGTAAAAGTTATTTAGAAAATTCCAAAATTAAAAGTTGCATAAACAACCAGTGTAATGACCAGATTCTCCTGCAGACCACCAGTTGGCAACCTCTGTTTTAGAGCACTTTTGTCAACAATAGCTCTCAGCTCTGTGTCTCTTTCATTATCATCTTTCACATTCCACAAAATATCTTATTTCATATCATATTCTTTAATTTTGAAGGTCCGGGATTGATTTATATTATTGTTTGCTTTCATTGAAAATTGTCTTATAAATTATCGTATAAATTTTTATTTAAAAAAAAAGTTTTACTTTCATTCTGATGAGACAAACAAAAAGTGTTACCTTTCACCAAAACTAAATGCAAAACTGGTGTACAAACGATAAATAGACAATAAGACTTCTTCACACACCATAAATTTTAAGCCAGCACAACCGGTTTCGAAAGGACATAGCCTTCCTTCATCAAGTGCAAAAAACACGTGCTACTGCCTTGGAGGCAAAAACAAGACTGAAAGCAGGGCAAAATCCAGAGGGGGAGGAGCAACACAACCAATAGGAAGCATCATGCAGGACCAATCAGAGAGGAACACACATGCACACACAAAAACAAGTGTTACCTTTGCTTCACTTTTAGACCATTAGTTGCCAAATCAATAACATAAACAATAGTCAAATAATTTTACATCTATTTCTTTTATTTTCGTTTAATTTATGTTGCACTTACCCAAATTAAATATATTTCAATAATAATGAGCATGCTACTTAAAGTAATAATTATTCCAAAGATTCTGTTGGCTTCTCTGCTTGATAACAATCCCTACTTTCAGGAAATTACTGAAACCCAGGAAACAAACAATACTGATGGTATAGTTAGTGCAGGGGAGGATACAATAGTTAATGCTGAAGATAATGCAGATGAAAAGTCTGCTGATGCAGTTGAAGAAATTTCTCATGTAACTGAAGACTCTGAACAAAAAATTTCTGATGAAAATAAAGATAAGGTATCTTCAGAAGCAGAAGAGAGTGAAGAGGAAGAATCTGAATGATAAAAATTCTTTTAGAAAAAGTGTCAGATTCCTATGCTATTAATTTTCAAACATTCTTATTATATTTTTAACTTTTCAAACTATTTAAAAAAAAAAAAAAAAAAAAAAAACTTCAGAAAGAAAACTATATTCATGGTTGTCGCATATATATATATTTTAATGCTACATATCTCTGAGCCTACTTCAATTATTCAATGTCTCTTTCTTTTATTTCTATAAGAAAGAGTAGGTTCTTTAAAAGGCTAATCACAAGTATGCAAACATACACAACACATTTTCTACTTGTTTTAAAATTCTTGAGATATATGTTGATAAGTTCTGAATTTAAAGAAATATATGTAACCTTTTCTTTCTTTTTATAAATAGAGTTTGAATTTGTTAATTATAAGACACTTTCCCTCGCTTAAGTTGATTGAGAAACTTGTGATAATATAGTTTTATGTAATAATGAACATTTTTTTTTTTTAAATCTTGTTTTATTATATTAACAAAAGTAATTGTATTAGATTACTTAATTTAATTCTAGATTATTATTATGAATAATTATTTGGAATATCTTGTTTTACAAATAAATGAAAATAGCTTTAAATTTTAACAGATATTATAATTGTGTTTTAAATGTTTCCCTTGTTTTGGAAGATATATGTCAATTTTCTTGAATATTATTTATAAATATTCTTGAAGCATTGTACATTTTCCATTTAAATGTTAATCAAAATGTATGTTATTAATGTTTTCCATGTCTGTGAAAAAGTTCATACGTTTATTTATTTATGTTAAATAAAAATAGTGGAATGTTTTTAGCGTCTGGGATATTATTTAACTTTTTATATTCAATGAAAATAGTATCTTGTTTTACACTGGGGGACATCTCTCACCAACCCCTGTGGGAGCTTCGCCCCATTACTCTAGATATTCATGAATACATATAGCCATGTAAAAATTTATGAAAAAATGCTATTATAATTATTACATATTACAATTATAGTTTCTATTTGGCTGTAATCATCTTAATATATTAGTGACTTAAGTGTAACTGTATATGCATATACAGTATCGCAAAATAACTTTAAATTTGACCAACTTCCATTTTTTCTTTCATACTAAATAGCAATTATCATTTCCGTGTGAAAAATATATGGTACAGCATCAGCTATGGTTAGCAAGATCCATTACTAACACTTTCATAATCTATGAAAGAGGAGAAAAAAAATTATTCATGTCTCCCTTTTTCTTATAGACATCATTTATTTTTATTTTGACAGCTCTATAACTTTGAAGGTTACTCTTACATTTTCCCCCGATTCATTAAGATGGGTGAATAAAGAAACGAAATTTCTTCTTCATTTAAAAAGTAATTCAGTTAAGTAATAATAATAAAAAAAAAAAAAAGTATAAAATCACATAACTGAAATATTTTGATAAAATGTGTTGTAAATTAAATAAAAGTCTGTGTTCTAAGAAAGTTTCAGAGAATTATTTCAAGTACTTTTCAATATGTGTATATTTAAAAACAAAAGAAATTTTTTTTAAATTAAAAATTTGCCAAAATTAAAAATAGTTATATACTGCATACCACAATCAACTGATGTATGTCTCAGCAAAATGTGTAAAGGTTAACACAAATAGCTTTTCAGTCTGTAACATTTTTATAAGTGAAATGTTTTAACATATACCGTATATTTCCGTGTATAAGCCGAGAATTTTTGGAAATTTTTCGGAAGCTGAATTACGGGGGATATGGATCCACATTTCTAGCAAAAAACATACATAAGAAACAATGATTGAATACATATATTTTAAATTTAAAAACTATATATAAAGTAAAATAGTGATATTAAACCTTATTTTAAAATAATTACCACGTATATAAAACTCTTAAATTAGCAATTTTAAATTTATTTCACGAAACACTCAATGTAGTCATGTGTGTTTACATTTCTTTTTGACCTGCCAGTAACTGAAGTCATCGGCAGAGTGCACGAACGGAGTAAATTCTATGTCTGATTCAGAAATAGTATAAGAGAAACTTGAAAAAACAGGACTCCCGATCATATTTTTAATTTATACAATTAAATTTAAATCATCTCTGTTTAAAATGTTTCTGGGCTTACACTAGCAAAAGTGGCAAATCTTTCTTCGTTTTTTTTATAGAAGTATTTTTTTTTGTTGTTGTTGTTGTTGAAGATTGCCTTGAAGCACTGATAAAAATACTCAAAAGTAGAAATATACAAAATAATTTAGATACGTCATTAAAAAAAATTGATGCAATCTGTCTTTAAACGGCTTATTTTTATAAACATCCAGCAGTTGTATTGCATCATCGACATTAGGGTTAGGCCTCCCCTCCCGGTATTACGGTAACCATCGTTTTCAGCTGTGGGACTTGCGTGCGCAATGCGAGTGCGTCTGTGTTTGCCTCCTGTCTGATAGGGTTGCCAGAGTTAAAACTATCGCCGTTGCCGAACACACTGCGATCGTTTTACATTATAGCTAAGCAAGGTAAGGAATTCTATTGGCTAATCACACATTTCGCGCAATTTCATTGGACAGATTATTCTGAAAGTTGTATAGATTGGCAATATTTTCGCCGTTTTGGCGATATACTGGAACTTTAAAAGAGTATTCTTTTAAAGTTCCAAACACACTGCGATCATTTTACATTATAGCTAAGCAAGGTAAGGAATTCTATTGGCTAAGCACACATTTCACCCAATTTCATTCGACAGATTATTCTGAAAGTTGTATAGATTGGCAATATTTTCACCGTTTTGGCGATATACTGGAACTTTAAAAGAGTATTCTTTTCAATTCGGCTTATACACAGGTTTGCAATTTTGGGCAAATTTCTGCAGGGAAAAACGTACTCTCGGCTTATATTCGGAAATATACAGTAAACAGTTTATTTCATCATGTTTATTATACATTTCTGTACAAAACTGCCAAATTCCATGTTTTTATGTAAAACAGTTTTTGCTGTACAAGCCAAGAAAGTGAAAAAGGCACAATAAATTTAAACATGGCAATGGTATTTTTTTTTTTTTTAATAAAGAATACAGAGATCTTATATCCAAGGAATCAATTTCTAAAAGTATTACTGTTTTATGATTAAACAAGCTTTCTTTGCATTGAAGGAAAAAAAAAAAAAAGACATATGTCACACATGTATAATTTTTCACTTTTAAAACTTTCATCATTAAAACCATATATGCTATTATGGTATTTATTTCAAGTTTTACAATGTCACCAAATTTTGAGTTTCACGGAAAATGGATGACTCATGTAGACTTGACATAGAGAGAGGTTTATTGGGGTCCACTGATATGAGTTAAAGAAAATAGTGTTCCCTTTTCCAGTACTTATCATCTTAAGTTGCATTGCATTATTCCATTGAAGAGACACTTCACCTATCTGCAGCAATGCCTATCTGCATGGGGTCTGCAGCCAAACCCCATGTTATTCTATGGGAAAAAATTAAATTAAATTTTGTATGGGACTTACTCATTAATTAATGTATTTTTTTAAATTCCATTTTTGTATTTAAAAAAAAAAAAAATCTTAACTATTAAGTTTGTTTTTATTCTCAGAAAATTTAATATATTTTTAATGTTTCATTTTGTAGCTATTAAGTATGAAAAATAAGCTCATTTTTTGCAATTTATAGTTTCAAAATAAAATATTAAAAATTTAAAAATTGAGACAAAATTTAATGGTTATGAATTTTTAGAACTTCAGTGCACAATTTAAAAAGTATATTTTGTAATTAGTAAATAATTCTCATAGCAGGTTTCCCCCATAGAATAATATAAGCTTTGGCTGTCAATGATGAAGGAATTAGAAAAGAGCATTGAGTCATGAACCTTCATATGAGCAGACTATTCACAAGTCTTGCTGATAAGTTCTTCTTTCTTATTAGCATGATAATTGCACTGACTCTAAATCTGAATATTTTTAGTGTACCTTGTTTGTTAAATTTGTTGAGTTTATGTACTCAAAACAAAATTCAGTTTCTCAGAGAAAATTATTTGAATTGTTGAAGTTGAGGCTAAAAATTTGTTAAAATATCTAGGAAATATTGGTAACACTTGTGTGTTAATTTAATAGATATATTAATATACAGGGTGATTAGAAAAAAACTACCCCGATGTATGAAAACTGTTCCGAGAAACTGAATAAAAATTTGGTGGAAAGTATTTTGAGGTATGCGCTCAAGAATTATATTAAAAACAACAGTTAAACTCTAACAGTTACGGTTATAGTGAAAAAATTTACAATGGCAACACCTACTTTTTTTATTGAAATGTAATCTCCATAGCAAAAAACCATAAATAGTGTTGGAACGGTACCTCTAGCACGAAAATTGGCAGCGCTAGCAGGCTAACAAAAAAAGAGAAAAAACGACTGTTACGTGCCTACCAGAGCACCACTTTCATTTTTTTAATGACGTCACATTTCACACTGAGTCTTTGGTTCAGACTAAAGTCTACTGATTCTGCTTTGAAACGAAAAGAAGAAACCAATGTATCCTTAATTTCGTGTAAGGCAACTGAATAAAGGCTTTAATTTCGTTGTTAGTCGTAAGAGGCTGTCATCACAGTATGTGAAAAACAAGGCATTGTAAAACGGCAATCAAAACTGACTTTGATGATGATAATGATGTTTCCCAGTAAGCGGCATATTGTTCACAGAGCAAGAAAGCAAGATACACATCACCCATTTCACAATGCCTTATTTGTGTGATGACGTCATTCATGACAGTGTCTTACAACTAACAACGAGATTAAAACCCTTATTCAGTAGATCTACATGAAATTAAGGATACCATGGTATATTCTTCTCCTTTTGAAGCAGAATCAGTAGACTTTAGTGAGAGCTGAAGACTCAGTGTGAAACGTAACGTCATTAAGAAAATGTAAGTCGTGCTCTGGTAGGCACATCACAGCTGTTTTCTCTTTTTTTTCTTAGTATGCCTAGCATTGGTGATTTTCATGCTAGAGGTACCGTTCCAACGCTATTTATGGTTTTTTGCTATGGAGATTCCATTTCAATTTTAAAAAAGTAGGTGTTGCCATTTGAAATTTTCAAAATTTTGTCACTGTAACCGTAACTGTTAGAGTTTTAACTGTTGTTTTTTATATAATTCTTGAGTGCATACCTCAAAATACCTTCCACCAAATTTTTATTCAGTTTCTCGGAACGGTATGGTAGCTATGGTCTCATATATCGGGGTAGTTTTTTCTAATCACCCTGTATATAGATCTACACTGCGTCCCAAAAATTTAGACAATCAATAAAATTTGCATTAACATAAAAAGCAATAAGGTACAATTAAAATTCATGAGATAGGTAATAAATAAAAACAGTTTTGCTGATGTACAGTTATAAATTATGATCAAAGGTTTGAAATTATAAAATGTGCATTAAATTGTACAAAAATGTGCTGTCCCAAAAGTATAGACACAATACAGCATTACACGTTTTCTTTTGCATTTTTGTTTACAGAATAAAATATTTTTACTGTCATCTGCTTCTATAAATGCAGAATAATTTTATTCTTTAATTTAAATATCATCTGCTATATTTTTAGCATAATAATTTAATGAGTTCAATGTATTGTTTTGTTTGTGATTTGGGAAAAACGTTTCCTGCATATTCTGATAAAAATGCCACGTTCTGAAGAAATTTCTAAAGCTGAAATTATTAAGATTTTACAGTTAAAAGCGCAAGGACAAAATCCTGTGCAAATATCGAGAAAAATAAAGAGATCCTTGAGCAGTATTTATAGAGTTTTGAGATCAGGTGGAACATGGAATATTTGAAAGCAAGTCAGAAGACCAAAGAAAACGTTACGTGATGGTTGAATGTTATTAAAAAAAAATCTTCAGTTGATAATTTATCTGTGCGTGCAATTGCATCAACTTCCAGAATTTCAAAAAGTATTGTACACAGCAAAATTAAAGCTTCAAAACACATTGCTTACAAGAAAATGAAAGCAAAACCTTGCTTAAAGCAGAGACATAAAGATGCACGTCTAAAGTAGGCTAGAAAGCATATGGCATACGGTGAAAAGTGGCTTTCTGACATCTTTAGTGAGGAAAAGAAATGGAATTTGGACGGCCCTTATGGTTATAAATTTTACTGGTATGACCTAAGAAAAGAACTGAAGAACTGTTTCAGCAGGCAACAAGGCGGAGGATCCGTAAATGAACAGGGGAGGGTTTTGTTTCAACGGGCAAACATTTCTAGGATTTATGAACAGAAAAATATATGTGTAAATGACTTAAAAATTGCAACTGACAAAGTGTGGTATGAAATATCTCCTTCTGTAATGCAATGCTTAATTAATTCTATGGAACAACATGTATTTTGTGTTATAAAGTGTTGTGGCAATACAATTCAATATTAAAAGTAAGTTTTTAGTTACTTTTTATAAATGTAAAACCAAAAACAATTACAGGTGTCTATATTTTTGGGACAGCACATTTTTATGTAATTTAATGTATATTTTATAATTTCAAACCTTTGATCATAATTTATATGTGTATATCAGCAAAACTGTTTTTATTTATTACCTATCTCACAAATTTTAATTGTACCTTATTACTTTTTATGTTAATGCAAATTTTATTGATTGTCTAAATTTTCGAGACACGGTGTATCATCACCATGTTATCGAGGAAAAATTTTTGATGCCGAAAATAGGTTTTGGCATCAGTCATTCGAAGATATTGAAAAAAGAAAAATGAAATTGAAACTGTATCTGTATTTGTAGTTTTTCATTCACCTTTAGTACAGAAATTACTCATAAATTTTATTTGTTAAAGTGCATTCGTTTGTATTCACTTGGGAAAAGACAGCCATTAGTAGGAAAAATGGCCGTCATTCTTCAAGTAGAAAGGAATAACATTTTTCAACTTAGTGATCAGTCTATATATTATTACTACATCTATGATTAATTTAGGCATAGTCTTCAAGAGACAAACAACTGAACTTGTTAAATTTTTTATTTATTTATTTATTTATTTTTTTATCATGCAAATTTTTAAACATATGACTGAGGATTATTCTGCTTAAGCACATACTTTAATTTCTAATGTAAAGGGAATTTCAGTCATGGGAAGTTATAGACATACATTCTACAAATCACTTTATTGCCATTTTTTTATTATTTAGTTCACTTATTTATAGATCTGTAATATATGGTATCTTGGTGTAAAAATAACAGATAAGATGTAAATATCATTTTCCTGGCATCTTATTGTATCAATAATATAATTCTCAAATTTTTTCTATTAAGAATTATCATTATATCTTATATTTGAAGCAGTTCTTAATTTAAATTACAACAAAAGACTATTCAGACATTTAAAAAAATAGATGCTATAAAATAAATGCAAACATTTTGAATATGGATTCTTCTATACCCTCTTGTAGAATTTAATGTTTCTATGTGAACTAATTAAACTGTGATTTAAATACTTTAACATTTTTCAAAATAAAAGTTAAAAATGTGTTAAACTCTGTCTCTTTTTTTTATTGCAGCAAGAGAAACTTCCTGCTTGATTGCCTGTTGAAGAAAATGCCATCTTCATTTGCATGATTCATTTTTATTTTAACATTTAACTACATTAGCAATCATGACTAAGCTTTGCTTGAGTCCTGGAGCAAATCAGTCATCAATTTTACATAATTTGCATTCTCACTAAATCATCACAGGCATCTGTAGATTTTTCTTTTAAATTTCATAACTGTAAATTATCACTCTTTTCCTTCTTTATACCCCCATATGCATATGTTCTAAAAAGTAATTAAGCCTTAAAAAAAAAAAAAAAAAAAAGTAAGTAATATTTCTATGTAACTTTCACTGTATAAATATGCAAGCCATTTGCCCTTACATAGTAAAATACTATACAGTAAAATACTATCAGAGATTTGGGGGGGGGGGGAATCAAAAGCATATTGTAATATTTCCATTTAATTATTTATAGAGATTACATCAAGTATGATTCTTGACCTTAATGACATCTAGAAGCAAATTTTTGCTAGAAATATTTAAAATTTTATAAAACCATTAATCGATTTAGGATAAAGAAATTGATTACACATACATTTTCCAGCAAAATGAACAAGATATTTAGGTGCCATTTATATGTATAGTGTACATATAGTGTATCTCTTTTACCTGTAACATTTTATCTATTAAAAAAAAAAAAAAAAAAAAAAACTGTTGAAATATTTTAGTAATTTATTTATATTTAGTTTTACTTTTCTTTCTCTCTCATCTACTATTTGATCTGATTGTGTATAATTATTAAAAAAAATTATGTGTGTAGATAAAGCTGTAGAAAAGGATTAAATATCCAATTTTATGTCTTTGTTTCATATTTGTAACTAACCAAGCTGTGCCCACCTAGGAGGTTGGCAGATCAGGGGCCCTGTTGTCTTTGACAGCATTAAAGTATTGCTATAGCAAGAATGTAGAACCAATTCTAAAATTTAATACAATGTATTCGCTCAGAACATCGGTCTGGGTACTTGCTGCCTTTGGTACAGTCTTTCTCCCCTTTGCTGTCCGATCTGTCACTGCCTGTGGCAATGCTTTAAACGTAATTGTTATAAACATTTTTTTTTATTTAAAATTTAATATGCTTAATTTTTTCTACTGTATTACCATTTGATTTCAATAAATACAATAAATAAATAAATAAATAAATAAATAAATAAAAGATTTTGCCTTTAGATGAATGAATAAAATAAATAAAAAATAAATAGTGCTGTAACTGTTGCTAAGATACACAGATGATTGAAGTGAAAAAATAAATTTTAGAAAATGAAACACAAAAGTCAATGGATAAAATCAAAAAATAATTCAAAAAATTCAAATTCAAAATTTTAAAAAATTTCAGTAAATGTCCAAGCTACCCCTCTGCAAAGTCTTGTAGATCTGCAATCAGTAATCTAAGCTCCAGAGCACAGACAGACACTTCTCTTTAATTATATAGATATATATTGTATGCATAGTGGGTAGCTAAAAAAATTTTTAATTGAGGAAAAAAAAAAAAAAAAAAAAAACACTTGTTTGCATTAATCAAAAAATCAGAAGTGACTCCATTCGACTTTCTGAGCTAGACTTTCAAACAAATTTGAATTGTAATTTAGCAACTAACCAAAGGTGAAAGTATGATGGCTTGTTTGAGTATCTCCCTCCTCCCAAAGTATGTATATTTTTTACAGTGGATCACAAATGTGAATTTTTTGTGCATCCCTGTATTAAAGTAATATAAAGGGTAAGAACGCAATTTCTAGTATCGACCACTTTCATTCTTTATTGAGAATCTACAGATGTCTGTTTTTTAATTTATACTCTAGTTTATATTTTTATATTGATTGTAAAGTTAAAGCAAGTTTTTATAAATTTCGCAAGAGTCTGTGATATATTATACTACAGTTTGCTTCAACATTGTATTTTCCATGTATAACACATCATTATATGGATTTTTTTCTAAAAAGGAAAAAAAAAAAAATTGTCCAAAACTTACTGCTGGCAGTAGTTTTCATTGGTAAATGTATATATGGTTTAACAATTTCTTGGAGTGATTTGCTCTAGTGCTTATATACATAAATTTGCATGTAATTCAAGTATGGGAATGTTTTTTTGTTCTAACAAAACCTGTTTTCATTTTGTTTAACTTAAATTATACATCGAAAAATTAAATCTCATATACAGGGTTCCTTGGGTTACGTGATAGTTCCATTCCTTTAACAATGGCGTAACTGTAATATTCATATAATTTGAAATATATTCTAGCCTAAGTCATTTATCACAGTCAATTATAAAATTATATCTAAAAAATGTATAAACATAAGTAAGCCATAGAAAAAGGAAAATAATGTTTTTTTTTTTTTTTTTTTTTTTTTTTTTGTAATCTGACCCTTAGAAGACTGTACACCTCTATTCTAATCCAAGGATCCCTTGCATTTTTTCTTCTTGTTCATTTACAAGCTGTTATATTGGCTACTACAAATAGACATAAAATATAGTTTGCATTTACTAGCAATATTATGTTATTTCTTATATAATAGTTATTATATAAATATTTGAAGAATTCTTTTACAAATTTAGTTATGACCTGTAAGGATTTTTTTATTATTATTATTTAGTTAGTAACTGTAATCATATATCAGTACAACAATATCCACACCGTTTTTTAATGTGAGAAACATTTTTAAATTATATAAAACCAATTTACTCTATTTTAAGTATAATTTAAAAATAAGTAAATTTTTAGTAATCTGATGATTTATTGGCATTAATGCTAATTTTTAAAGTGAAATTGAAATGTTTATTTCATTACAGTGTATAAAATATTTTTAAATAAATAAAGCTGAGTTTAGTTCATATTTCTCCTAAAGTAAAAAAAAAAGCATTTGAATATATTTCTTTTTTTAAATGTTTTTATTCTATATATTAAGTTTTTTTTTTTTTTTTTTTTTTTTTTTTTTTTTAATATTTTTAATTATTTTAACTAACTTTGAGGGTGCTTCTAAGTTTTATTTATTTTCCTTGAAACTTCTATTTTAATTATTTTAAAAATCTATTTTTATTTAGATTTTTTGAAATTGTAATTGATTGTAGATTTTGTTCAAAAATATATTTTGTCTCTGACTTAATTCTTTTACATCTATAAACTCAAAAACATTTTTTTTTTTTTTTTTAAATTCATTGTTCATTTTTGTAAATTCATTTATAGGTCATATTCTTCTTAATTATATGTATCTTTTCCTACTATTACATCCTATTATCGGTTTGTTTTTGACATGTGCAGATTACTTTGACCTGAATGTTTTGTATGAAAACACATCTGTATTCAATTTATGCTTTTTTCTTTAAAATAATTAGTCTAATGAAAACTTGGAATTTGTTTTTAATATAAATGATTTTATAAAGGGCCAGTTCATTACATTTTAAAGCATTAGGCAGTAGTATAGATTCATTTACATTAGTGAAGTTGTTATTGTTTATCTTTAGACTTTTTTTTTTTTTTTTTTAAATCATATTAGTAATCTTATTTTATCTCTCTATTGATCAGACTTGATTAAAATATCAGGTATAGTCACAAACATAAAGGTTTAAATTTTGCTTTTTCAATTTAATTCATCCAATGTAGTCATTAGCATACAAAGTATTTGTTTTGTTGTAAATACCTATACTATAGTTATGAAATTATAAACTGTTTGTTTTCAGAAATTCTAAATGATTTTTGACCTTACATTCAAGGGAACAATTTAACAGTTAATTTGTTTAAGTGTAATAAGTTTCAAAATAATTTTTTATGAATGTTATAAAATTTATGCGTAATAGTATATCTTAAATTTCAGGAAAAAATGAAACAGCTACAAAACAGTGTATAGTTTTATTATTAATTAATAATCATGATCTTAAATAAATCAGATATATTGAAATGTTTTTCAATTCTCACGTAAACTGAAAATTTTTAATGTTTTTTTTCCTTTTTACATATTAATTTGTAATACAATATGAATTCACATATTATTTTACAATATTAATTACATTTTATAAATTTACTAATCTTTACTGTCATTTTAAACTGTTTCAGATAAAAATTCACTAGAACCAATATCTATTATTTTGGGAACAACAATGATTATTCATTTGAACTCACAAGTTTTTCATGATCCAAATTTTACACCAACCATTTATGTACTATAAAATGGTTACTTTATCTACTAAAATTATCTTTGTAAAAATACGTATCAAATATTTGAAAATTAATTTTCTTTGAGTAAAACTAAATTTTTTATTTCAAAAGAAAAAATAAAATGAAATTTAGAAAAAAAAAAAAAAAAAAAAAAGATTTTTTTAATGAAATAAACAGTGGATGCAAAATATTCTTTTGTTTGCTAATGGATTGTATAAAAAATAAAAATAAAAATAAAAATAGTAAAACTTGTACACAATACAAATACTATCAAACTTTCAACAAATATTCTTTCAGAAACATTAATTGTATTATGATAAAATTTTATCAGACCATGATGGCCTAATATAGTAACATGATAATATTTTAGTTGGCTTTGAAAAAAATATCATATAGTCAGTAAATTTTCATGCTAATTTTGAAAATATTTTTTTATTTTCTAAAAATTACAATTTTCTTGTGTAAAAAAGAAGTATCCGAACAGAGGTAGTAAAGATATATAGACATGACACAAATATGTGATTATATATACAGTAGAACCTCGATTATCCGAAGTAATTGGGACCGAAATTACTTTGGATAATCGAAATTTTCGGATAATCGAGAATTCATCAATAATCATCTCAGGGTTCGTACTCTCCGCCCTTTTTTCAGGACACTCTCAAATATGCCAAATTTCCGCCTCTATTCCTACCACATTTTTTTACGATGATCTCTAACCAGATTAATCTGGAGACATTTCTATAAAAAGTACCATAAAAATTTCTGCATGAAATTACTGGTGGCAAAATAGGAGAAAATTTCTTATTCTTAAGTATGTCCTGAAAAAGGGGCGGAGAGTACGACCCCTGTTATCTAGTTTATTATCTAGTATCGTCATTGAACTGTTATTATGACTATTTTAACTGTTAAATAAATGAAAATAAATTTATTTCTGTAACAAAAACTCACAATGGTTTAAATGGAAGCTTGATCTGGTATAAATTGGCCATCCTTAGCCGTCCAGCTATATCCCGACATTTTCTGAAAAGCATGAATTCAAAGTCACACAAAGTGATAAAAATTTTGAAATTCTGCTGTGATGAAAATTTCTCTGTTTTTGAGATGACAAAAGAGGTTAGTTTCTTTGCACTTGCTTACAATCAGAGGGTGCAATAACATTCGATTGTTCTGGGACTTGGCGAAATGACCTTCCACATTTCGAAATGGGGTGTGTTTTTGTTTAGAACAGGGACGTTTGAAAGTGGGGAAGAGCACACTTATACCGAGAATTGAGCTTGCGAGAAAGAATTCTAAAAAAGAAATTCCAAAATATTTATCTGCATTCGTAGTTTGGAAAAGACGGCTTGCATACAAAAGGAATGCGGGAAAAAACCTTTAAAAATGCATGTTTGTTAACTGAAAACTTTGGATGATAGTAGAAAGAGACAAAAAAAAAAGTGAAGAAGAAACCGACTTCAGTTAATGGAGAGGAGTTTCGGTTAATCGAGGTTCGGATAATCGAGGTTCTACTGTATATATATATTTCTTTTAAGGAAATGTTTAGTTTAATAAATCCAGTATAAAATTGTAATAAGTCCAGTATAAATTTGATTTTAAAATGGATTGTGTACAGGAAAAATTTAAAGAACACTTAATTTTCATCTGGTAATTTATCATACTGTAAATAGAATGATTTAATGTAATACTTTCGACTAAAAATATATACACCATTCAAAAGTATGATATATTAAAATCACAGTATAATTTAAGTTACTAATTATTTGAAAAGATAACTTGCTAATAAATGTTTCATGTTACCGTCCAAAAAATTATGTACATTCTGAAATTATAACAAAATTAACTATAGCGTTAAATTTATTATGATAAAATATTTAAGGTTATAAGTATGATAAATTGGATGTTAATTTTTCTGGAGATATGTGAAAAAAAAAAAAAAAAAAAAAAAAAAAAAAACTTTTGTAATATGATATGATATAAGGATGACATCTGTGTCTTAAAATATATTTGTCTATAAACTATATGCAATGACAGTTTATTTTAGCTGTTGAAAATTTTCTATTGAAGATTGTTATTAAAATATACTGTTATAGTTAATACATCTAAATTACTTAAATATTTTAAATATATTTTTTTTATTAGTATTTATGTGATTCTAATATTATTGTTAAAATCGGAAAATGTTATGTTATTGTATTTTGCTGATTCAAGGGTGTAGGAATTCATTTGAGGGCTCAAAAAATTTTATTTTTAAAGATTTTTTTTAATTACTTTCAAGAAAATCAGTAATTAAATATTAATTAATATTCACCAATTATTATTATTAATTACAATAAATTGTTAATATTGAACAGTTAAAAGATTTTAATTTTTTTTAAAAAGACTGATTCTTTCTTTGCCATTAAAAGAAAATTTTGCAATATGCAATAGAGGTGCCTCTCTTTCTTAAATATACATACAACATCACATTTATTTTCTAAATCAAAATATTTTCCCCCTTAGGGAAAATATAAAATCCTATATAACTGTTTTTAATTTTTTGGCTCTTTCATCGATATTTATCAGTATAAAATGATTAAAGTTGTTTTGTATTTAGAAAATGTATGATTGATGAATGATGTTAAACATATAATAAATTAAAATTTTATTGAAAAACATTTAAAAAATTATATGGAAATAATTTTTAAAATTATATGGTATAAATGGATATATATATATAGATATGATCCTTGGATAATTTCTTTAATTATTATAATAATTTCTTTTAAATTTATAATTGTCTTAGAAATAATTCAGTAGGTTTAACTATCAGGTGTGTTATATAATTTAAAGCAATAAATTATTTTGTCATAATAAAAGTAGAAGAAAATAAAATTAATTTAAATATATTTTTGGAATTCAAATTATATGACAGTATTTTTAAAATAAATTTTTGCATATGATTGTTTTTATCTTTTCTTTTAGCTGTAATAAATGGATTTTAAAACAATCACTACTTTAAACCTTTTAGTTAAAGTTTTATAATGTAATACTTTGTAGTGAATGATTGTAACTAATATGTTAACCTTGTATATATTTAATATTTGTTGCTAAATATAAATTATTTGTTGCCGATTTGTTTTTTGTCTGTTTGTATTCTAACATGCTTGTGGATGTGGATTGAATATAACTTTTAACATTATAATAACTGATCCAATCATGCATGTGTTTTTAAAGAAAAAAAAACTTATTTTAGATTTTTTTTTTTTCCTTGCAGTGAGCATATATATATTTCAGGGACCTTTGATTATTTGCATACTTAAGCAATTCAGTCTATAAAAAAATACTTGAAAGGTACATCCTGACGCAGGGTTCATACGCCTCAGGGAGAACCTGACAATCAGGGAAAACTCAGGGGAAAAAAATCTGTCATAAAATCTCAGGGAAACTTTCAAAACAAGCACCAAAACCTGGAAAAACAGGGATCTACTCTGGAAAAAGCTGGTACTTTTGCGTTTCTGTGACGTCATTATGGAAATCTGATACGACACGCCTACTAGTATGCTGATCCAATGAAAAACTGGGCACGTTCTTTTGCATTATGAACAATCCAATCGTGAAATTAGACACACCTTTACTCTCCCTAAGAGATTCATTAGCTTGATTTTTCTCCATGGTTAATTTGTTTTCATTCAATAATCGGCATCTGGTAGCAGCTTTAAATGTTTAGTTTGTTATTTAGTCTTATTGATGCAGTGTGCACATGCTTAGCTTAGTTATTTTATTAGCTTAGGCATTTTATTTCATTTTTTTGTGAGATGGATTGAATTATAATTAAAAAGTAATTATTATCATGAGTTGGAAAACAACATTTAATCTGGACTGGACAGATAAAAACTTAAATTCACAGTTTGCATTTTGGGTCGATAGTGACCCTACAAAGTGCAATGTCATTTAATAATCATTGGCTAATCAAATTTTTTGAAGCATTTGGTTTAAGGGCAAATTTTTATATAAGGTAATTGAGTTTCTAAGAATTTGTTATATATATACACATTTCCAATTCTGATTAATATTTTATTTTGTCTGAAAAGGATTTTAAAATTAATTTAAAATAACTTATTCAGATCCAAACATTCTAGGCAATTAGGTTGCTAATATTTATTTATATTTTTTTTATTTTTAGAAGTGGGGGGGGGGAGGGGTTGATTAAAATAAACATCGCTAGTTGTCGATATGGAAAAATTATTGATTCTGGGAACTAACTCAGGGAAAACTCAGGGAATTTTTTTTCTGAAAATGAGTATGAACCCTGTGACGGCTAACTGTATGTAAAAAACAGCTATTGAAGTCAAAATTTTTGTAGATTTGCATGAACAAAATAGGCTGTTGTCTGGTTAAACGCTGATAGTCACTAATGCCATTTCTATATTTCATTTTCTGCAATTATTTTTATACTGTGTTCTGAAGTGTATTTCAGATTAAGGGCTTTTACACTCTGCAATTTTTATGCCTAAATCCCTTTCTCCATCTAAAGTGACTGCATTTCTAGCTAAATCATACATGCTTAATAAATTACACAATACTCTAAAACTAAGTTTTTGTGGGCAAACGTTGAAAAAAATAAATGTTGTTATTGTCGGCAATAGCTGTTGACTGAATAGATGGCCTAATTGTTGGCAAACCATTGGCACACATGCAGAATTGCATGTTGGCAATTACATTTTGATATTTATTATTTGATATTTTAAAAATTTTGACTAAAGAAAATGTCTTTGACATTGTTTTAATGCATGAAATAAAATTATATATACTCTTTTTAAGTAACACAAAGGTTAGAAATGAGCCATTAATTGGAAATTAAACACATCAGTTAATGTTGGACTCATAGCATTGTTTTTTTATAGTGAGCCAACTGCAACTACCCAACAGCTGAAATGGCAATGAAAAGGACAAAAAATGTTTCATTGGAGCAACTCACATTATTTCATCTAACCAAATAGATTGCTGTTTATAGGGTAGCATATTCCAATAACATATTTACTTTTATGGCTAATCTAGCATTTCTACAAAATTAAAATGTATACAGTCAGTCAAATAAAGACTATTTTTATTATTAATTGCTATTTTGACATTTTTTTTTTTTTTCTTTTTCAAAATTAAACATCATTTGAAACTTTTTAAGTTATTTCAGATTTTTTAGAATACATTTAAAGATAAAGCATATAGACATAAACTGAAGCCATATGTTTTTAAATTGTTCAGGGAATGGTTCATAAATAAACAGGCAAGTTCCAGTTGATGAATGCACGTTATTCTACAATTATTGTGGAAATAAGCCAATAAAACTATTACATACATCACAAAAGTCACAAGTTATATGCACAAGGACATAAATATCACTTCTTCAGGAACAGTAATTGCTTGCTTAGAGATGAATGTACAGCTGAGAGATGAATGGAATTCACTGGAGTGTAGATGGTCTCTTTTTAGTTTACTCAATTTCAAATTAAGAAAAACCTTCTAGGCTCCCCATAAACCTAAACAACTGTTTTGCATTAAATTTGATAGTCATTCTTATCAAGTTTGTCACCGAGGCTAACCTCTATTGAAGCTAATAAAATGTTCCTCATGCCTTTACTTGCATTTTCACTACAACAATAGATTTAACACGTTAAGCACCACACAAATTCTTAAAATCCATTAAAATTTCATAATGATTCCTCCTGTAATAAATAAAAATTCAGCAAATTTTTAATAAATTTTCAGTCATTAAATATAATATTTTTAGTTTTATATTCGCCACTAGTGGTTGACGTGGCTTTATATCATATTTGACATTGTCAGCCACCGATAGCTGACAGGGCACTCAATGTTTTATTTTTTTTTTTATTGGTACTGCTTTTACTTCCGGGGTAAAACTTTCACTGAAATGTTTGAAGTATAACATGTTCTGCATACTCCTAAAGTTTCAAGATGATTCCTTCAGTACTTAGAGATATATGACAAAATGTCTAGAATTTAGAGTGGCTGACATGGCACTCAACGTGTTAATAAATGAAATCTGTTTATTCCTTTATAATAATATTGTTGTAAAGGGATTAAACCTTTTTCCTGCATCAAAGTTGTTGTTGCATAAAAAGTAGATTTTCTGTATTAATATTGAAAACAAAGGGTAGTCTTTTCACTTCCTTAAACATCGACAATGCCAACAGACTTCACAACTAAATTTTGCAAAAAATGGTAGTATAGGGTTGCCAAAGATTGAAAGCTCTTTTTTCAATAAAATCATTCTGGAAATTTCCAGAATAATCCATTGGTTTCTGGCACAGAACGACCTTGTTAATTTGCCAAATTACAGCTAAAACTCTAAAAAGTGGTAAGTCACTCTTGAAGAATTCAATTTGTGTTTAGACTTCAAGCTGAGGAATTGTCTCTGAGAGACTGTGCTTTAAGCAGTTAATCATTGTCCCTCAGTCAGTAAAATTCATGATCTGTGGTTTATATAAAACAGTTTACTTGACTTCTGTGGTACAAGTGGTTGTTTATTACTACCTTAATTTTTGGCGTATAATCCACAGGTAAGATATATCATTCTTCCACCAGAAATTCTGTATAGCAGAAAAATCTGTATTTCAAAGTAACAGCTCATACAAATATAAATTTATATGCCAGTTAAAATTTCTGGTGTAAAACTGACTTATCTGACCTGCAAATAATGCTTCGAAAATTATAGTAATCTGTCTCGTGGTCTGCATGCAGTAACTTTTAAAAGTCTCACGGTATTTGCTAATAGGCAGTCATCATTCATAGTATTCATATTATTAGAGCAAAAGATAAGCGAATCCAGTCTCAAGATTTTCTAATGCTAAATGCATAAGAAAGTCCTGGGACTAGTTTGTCTGATTGTTTTGAGAATTATAAGCTGGTCATGATCTCATAAAAAAATAAGAAAAAGATGACTCAAACAGTATTGGACCGAGTGTTTTCACTTCAGAAGTGTTGCAAAAAAATTGTTAGAAAATTGCCTTATGAAAAATATGAACTAAGTAAGAGCAAAAATGAAAAACAAAAGGTATGGGATCAAAAAGACAACTAAAAATAAAGCAAAGTAAAAAGCTTTACCGAAATGATAGACCAATCCTTCCAAAAGAAAAAAAAGCAATCCCTCCAAATTCTTTTGGAAACATCTGAAGATTGATAAAAATCACATAAATTCACCAATAGACTGTGAATATCTAAAATTGAGACTGACTGGTCTAAGCATTTATAAGGTTATTACACAAGAGTACGATTAAAATGGCATTTATAAATTAAGACTCAATTTAAATAAAACAATTTGACTTAAGCACTACAACTGAGATGTTCTAGCTTGCATCACTAAATTTTTCAGAGGCAGTTTGTTTTCTGTTTCTGATATAAGTGTATATCTTTTTTTATTCTATTAACACACTAATTGTACAGAAAACACCTTCTGTTAATTTAATATATATTTCTAGTTGTTTGGTTATTTATTTAACTTTTTTCTGCAAAATTTACAAATGTCCACTACTGGCACATTTTAATCTCTCCTGAAAAAGAAAAAAATATATATAATATAAAAATGCTTTTGTTAGCATTTTTTATAGTGTAGTCAACATTTTTTTATATTAAATTAAAATGGAAAGAAAGCATTATTAGAGATACCAAATACTGGTTGCAGTCACTGTCTCTAAATTTAAGAACGGTACACTAAAAAATAGACAGAAAATATCTTCAAAATGTCTGTTACTCCTACTGGTACAGTTGTTACATTGCACATATTTCAAAAATTTCATTCCCTAGATACTGAAATATAATTATAAAAAAAATATATATATATCCAGAAAAGTACAGCTTAACGATATCATTTCTTGAGCAATATATATATTAAAATTATGATTTAGTATAAAAAATAATTTTAATATTAAACTTTTTTGCATTTCTACACTTTAGAGACAGAGATAAAATTATTCAAGCAAATCATGAAAAATGTAGAATAGCAGTACTGTATCTTAGATAATTTTCTTCAAAGTTCAATAATGAAAAATAAAGTTTAACTTAAAAATTTTTATTTTGCTTTTTTAGATGTTAGTACCAATTATTTATACATATTTTCTTTTGTAAACAATGATCTAACACACAATTTGTGTAATATATTAATGATGTTACTATTTTTCAAATTTATCCACTTATTAACATACTTATTCTTATTTTACATATAATATTCACAAGATCACAAGAGTGTTGCTATGAAAAAATATTGAATGAAAGTTGGAGTATAGATTACAGATGAAGGATTGTATTAAAACAACTTCTTAAAACCTACAACTAAGAAATACAGGGTAGTCCAGAAATCCCTGGCTCATTTTAAACTTTAATATGAAATCAAATAAGTGGTATATATAAGTATGGCTTGCACTACAATGCTTCTTATAGTTAAAAATTTGATTAAAAAAAAAAAAAAAAAGTTCACAATTTTGTTTTGTTTATATAATGTATCTTGTAGTTTTCTTTTCAATACAAAAAAACCTTAATATGTTAAAAGTTTGTGACACAGCATAATACTTTATGGCTATAAGAATTTGAAATATGGGTCTTTAAAAGTCTTACACAGTTAAGATGTGCTGGAGTGTCACATGTTCATTCATTGGCCACCAAACTTTTAAATTTTGCATTTTCTGTCGAAACTTGTATGCATATCAATTTGTGTCAAATTTGCATTATTCCTTCTTGGTACTTTTTTTTTTTTTTTTTTTGTCCTAGAGTGTACTTAATCCATACAATGACTCTGACTTAAGAGTAGGATAGCCCTCAGGAACTCACTGAGAGCTGGACACATTGAATAGAGGTCTATTGTACCCAAACCCAAAGCATCCTTAAGAGAAAAGTTTTGTAGCTAAAGCAAAGTTCAGCATATACCTGACAGGAATATCCTGCATTTCCTAAGGTTCAATAAGATGACAACCAAGATACTCAAACCTATGATCATAAAAAGCTTCACAGTCACACAGAAATGGCTGAGCAATCTCCTCTTCCGGGCAACAACTATAACAAATAGGATCAGAATTGATACCCATTGTTTAAAGAATTATAATATTAATTTGAATGAATAATCAAAAAATCAAAACAAAACTTTGTAAACATGTATAAAATTAAATGCACATTCACCTCTTCCACACCTCCGGCTTTCAGTGAAACAAAAAACACCACACATAAGAAAGAGGTATCCAAATGTAGCATATTTGTAGAATTTAATTACACTTTTCACACAATTTGGTGTTAAAATAACATAATTTGTCATCCTTGACTTATTATTTCGATTGAAGAATTTAAAAGTATAGTTTCTGAATAGTTCATTATTACAACAGCTTTTCTACTCGAATGAAGAATGAAAAACAACAAAAAGAATAAAAGTTCCCCTTCCTTTTCCAATCATGTGATTGTCTGTGAAACCATTGGTGTCACCTAAACATCTGCTTTTGCTTCAACATGCTGCACAGAAGGAGGCACTGAGGTAGACATTGAAGTGTTTAGAAGAGGTACAAGATACAAAGTTCCCACCAAGACACTTTTTTCTCTTAAAATCACTTCTATTTTCATTGGTCACTAAAAGTTACTTTTTCCAGTAAATGGTCACTTAAAGTCACATTTTTAAGTAAAAACGCCTATTTTGTCACTTAAAGGTCATTTAAAAAAAATATCTTACAAACTTTTCTTCTGAATCTCAAGAAACCTAGTATTATTTATATGTGTACTGTATTATTCACACACTCATAGTCAAAGTATTTTAAGTTAAATCTAGAAGCAGTGCAAGTGAATTGAGGTGGTTTAATTGTGATTGAAAGGAGGCAAAAGCTGTTTTTAACCTTCAATCTTCAGGGTTGCTATGGTACCTGAAAAACAGGGAAAACCTGGAAAACACAGGGAATTTGAAAAACTATTAAAAAACAGGGAAAACTCAGAGAATTTCAAAATTTATTGGAAAATTCAGGGAATTTTGAAATTTTTCGAAAAATTATTGGAAAATTAATTCATAATCAAATCTTTTTTAAAATTTTAATGAAGAAAAGAAAGTCAATTATGGTTTTTTCTTCCCAACTATACTAAGTTAATAGAATTAATATACCCTAGATATGTTCAATTGACTTGTAAACATGTTAGATTCTAATGCTGCATGATTACGTGTCATTTACTATTTTACTTTTAAGAGAGGCAGGGGAAACTTTGGGAATTTTTTAGTTCCCCATCATACTATAGGTATGGGGAACTAAGGTAATCGTGAAAAATTTCGACCTCGTTTTTTTTACTTTTTTATACGTTTTCAGGCATGAGGAATCCGAAAATGACAAAATTTGTATGGAGTCTGTCTGTAGGATGTCTGTTAGTGTGTTAGTCCGTTAGTTTGTTAACACGATATCTCACAAACAAATGATCGCAGAGAGGTCAGATCAGTTTTAAAATATTACTTTTGATACTGGCAACAACCCTATTCATTTGCAACATTTGAATTAAAAAACTTCGTAAGTTACTAGAAATTTACGATTTTCTTAACATGGGAGAATAGGACAAAAGTTCACTTAAACGTGCATTAAATGGAAACTTTTTACTGTAAAAATGTCAGACCAGTTTTAAAATATCAGTTTTGATGCCGGAAGGATCATCAGTAACTATAAATATGCTACTTTGAAAATTTCGCAAGTTATTGGAAATTTACAAATTTCTTAACATGGCAGTATAGGGCAAAATTTCACATAAACGTCAATTTTGAGAGATATTTTCATTGTAAAGATGTCAGACTACTTTTGAAATATTATTTGGGACACTGGCATGAATATTAATAACTATGAATTTTCCATTATAAAAATTTCGTAAGTTTCGTGAGTATAAACTTCCATTTTGAAGATCATAAATACATTAGACAACTTCAAAATTGCATTTATGATATTGGTTTGAACATAATTGAATACAAATATTCTAATAGGAAAGTTTTGTAAATTATTCGTAATTTACGATTTTATCAACATAGCGAAATTGTAAATTTTTCATATAAATCTGAATTTTGAGGATTATTGCATTGGAAATAGTAGCATAAAAGCTAAACAACGGAATTGACCCTGATAAAATAAATTAATAGATTAGAATAAGACAAATATATCGAAGTGAACGGTGAATAGCCTATTAGGCGGGGATTTCATTCTGTCAGTGTATCAAGCTTTGGTCAAATTAATTTCTTTTAATATGATTGTAATATGTCTCGCACTAGAAATTTGTGAGAACATAAATATGATGGGGAACTGAGCAGAGTCCACCTATGCCAATTAGTTTTCCTGATTTGTGTAGCAACCATGATCTTGTAGGTGACATGACAGCTTATGGGATACAAAGCATTCTAAGATCCATACATTATGGTGCCATTTGAAATGAAAGCACAAGCTCTTGTTTAATAATTAAAATTATACAGCTTTCATTTTTTAGTCTTGTATGTGAAGAATATGTTTCAAAAATTAAAATTCTGTTGTTTATGCTTTGAGTACCATTAAAAAAAGTAAAAAAAAAAAAAAAAAAAAAAAAGAGGTTGTTTACTTTTAGATTAACTTATTTTAAATGGTTATGGCTATGAAAGCAAAAGTATAAGTAGTTAAGATGCATGCATTTGTAATGTCAATAAAAGAGAAAAAGTTTCACATTCATAAAAGCAGAAGTTTAAATGTGTGTTGCAATTTCATTTTCTTTTATATTGGCATTTACAAATATAATTATTTGCCTTATTTAACATGCCAGTACACAGGTTGGGTCTGTGAGACCCATTTTATTTACTAGAATGCAATGTAAGAGAAACATTTTATATATTCTGTGAAAAAAAAAAAATAATAATAAAAATACAAGTATAAAATTTTACCTTTATTATAGTGTAATTTTATTTTGTGAGTGTTATATTGTAACCATTCAAATATTGAAAGAAAACTGTGTCTTTTTACTTTTTCCCACCCGTGCACTTGCAGGTTAATCTCATTAAATTATTAGAGAATTTTTCTATTCTCAAACTCTGATAAAAGAAATTGGCAACCCCTGCTCTGAAAAAGTAAGAAAACTTGGTCTGTAATAACATATGCAAAATCTTATTCTAAAGCTTATTTTATAAGACACATAAATCAGAATTTCCATACATATACCCATGCGTAATTCGGATAATTTTTGACGAAATTTGATAGTCTATATATGGATTAGTAAAAAAAACTACTGATGTTTAAGATATCAAAAGATAATAAATAATTAAATACAAAATTCCTAAATCTAAAAACTTTATTGTTTTGGTTTAGAAAAAAATTCTCATTGAAACTGTATAATTTAATTAATTGAGAATTCCAAGTTGTTTTCTCATCAACTAGGATACAGAAATCTTTATTGTGTATTTACAGCTAGCTGTGTTTTGGGATTTAAATGGGACTGTAATTATTGTCAGAAAATAATGATTTCAAAAGAATACCAAGTTTTTTTTTTACTTTCTTCTATATGTAATATAGAGAAAGTATTGGATTAGCGAAAATTTTCGACCTCCGTTTTTTGACGGATCTACACGTTTTGGGGTGTCCTGAACACGAATTGATAGTTTTTAGAAAATGTCTGTCTGTCTGTCTGTATCATTTTATTGTGGACACTGTATCTCACGAACCAATGAATGAAATTTAACCAAACTTGGTATTTAGTTGCACCCTAACATGAACTGGTGCTGATTATATTTGGGGATCAATAGCTCAACAGGTGGCGCTGTGATAGCATTTAATCTAAATTTTTAACATGGCAATATAGGACAAAAATTCGTATAAATGGGCATAATGAGAGTTATTTTACACTTGTGATTGTAAAATTAATATGAATTATTGATAATAGTAGTACATAACTAGGAAAAAAATTTTGTGCATGGGGGGGGGCATCGCTTCCCCTCCTGGGGGGAAGTACCCTCCCGGGGGGGGGGGGTAAATTTTGAAGATGGGTATCATTCGAAAGATCTCGTCAATACCTTTAAAACGAATGGTTGAACTATAAATCTGTGATAATTTAAAACAAAGTTATCGATTTTTTTTTACTTTTAACAAAAAAAAATAAAAATAAAACGTATTTTTTTTTTTAATATTGTTACTGATTGAATATGTATAGGAAAATATAGAAGAAAGTCTTGTGGTGGCCACAACATACAATTTTTTTTTTTTTTTTTTTCCAACATAACATGAAATATGCTTTCGCGTGGAAAATGAAAAAATACTGATTGTCAAATTGGTGAATGAGAAAATGACGTCTTTATAATTTTAAAATAAAATAGTAATAATACAAATCTAGCATGTTTCTTCTGAATTTTATTTCATAGCATTTTTTTTATATACCTCACCTTTATATATCTATACTAATATTATAAATACGAAAGTTTGAATGGATGTTTGTTACTCAATCACGCCACAACGGCTGAAGGAATCTGGATGAAATTTGGTACAGAGATAGATAATAGTGTGGAATAGAACATAGGCTGCTATTTATACCAGAAATTTGATTGGATTATTTAAAATATGAAAATAATAAACTGTTGATTGTCTTGTGGTCTTAATATAAGCTATTTAAATTTTTAATTGTTGCCAAAAAAGTTTACGAGGTTTTTTTTTTATTTATTTATTTTTCAACATAAAATGAAATGTGCTTTCACGCGAAAAGTAAAAAATATACTAAATGTTAAATTGGTGAACGAGAAAAATGCGTCTTTATAACTTTAAATAAAATAGTAATAATACAAATCTAGCATGTTTCTTCTGAATTTTATTTCATAGCATTTTTACTTTCTTCTATATGTAATACTAGCTGTTACCCGCGACTTCGTTCACGTGGAAATTTTGATGTGTATGTGTGGGAACTGACGGTTTGATCATAATATGTAATGTAATGAAACCTTATCATTGTGGTGATGTGCAAAACGCAGTCTGATAAAGTATACTAAAAAAAATTGTAACTCATTGAAAGATCTACGGGAAAAAAATACAATTTATTTTTATTCTAACACCGATCTGTATGCAACATTAAATGACTTATTTTCCGTCAGCACATGCAAGTTCTGGGCACTTGAAACACGGGAACAACCAACATATAATTGACCGTGTGAGAAGCATGGAGTTCCTAAATGAATGCCCTGTCACTTTTAAGGTTTGGCCCTGGGATTTGTTGATCGTCATTGTAAAAGCCAATTTAGATGGAAATTGCAATATTTGGAAATAATATATGGAAATAATATATTTTTAAAAGTTGAATCTTAAGAATCTTTGCAAGCGTTTTTTGAAATCTAGCAATATTTTAAATATATATACAGAATATGATTTATTATCATAAATTGACTAAAAAACATCATAAAAAGTATAATCAAAATAGGAATTAGTTTTTATTTATTTATTTATTTTTAATGCCAAAATAAATAAATAAAAAGTTATCGCTAACATGGCAATAAAAATTAAATATTCGTTCATAGGGATTCTGTACTAAAACAGTACCTGCGTTGCGGAAGTATAAAAACTGGGTCGTCAATTATGAATTTTATTTCGAAACCTTTCTTTGTATGATTTTAGTTCACTATTGCACAATATTAATCTGGTTCTAATAATAATTTGGTGACTGGTGAATTAAAATTTTAATCATGTGGGGAAATTCATATAATATTTATGAGTTTCAAATTTTTAATTTTTTTTTACAAAGAAATGATTTTTTTTTTTAATCTCCCGGCGAATTGTTGAATTTTTGGCGAATTGTTGTTTAGTTCTTAAACAATTTTGGACGGCTTTGCCCGCTTCGTTGGCAAACTCTTTTCTATATAGCTTTATATATATTAAAAAAAACTGAAATCGGTCAATAGCTCGCTTTGGGTTCCCGCTGCCTTCGGCATCGACTTGTTCGTCCTTGCAATCTCCGGTGCCTGTCCCTATTGCCTGCGACAATAACTTACCCATGGGCTTCCATTTGGGTGCTTATCATATATGACAGTTTCGATACGGACAGTATCGAAAAATTTGAAGTTGCTCTTTTATATCTGAATCCCAGTTACATATGAACAACATTATACGTGATGTACATAATATTTGCTCTCAAGTTACTTCCTATACTTATTTGATTTAACCGATCAATCATAGAATGACAGCAATTTCAAGCCACCTATAATATTACAATATGCTATGATCGGCTACTTCTATCGCATGAGAAAATTATTTTTTTTATTATTATTATTTTGTAGTTATATATACTTCATGCTTAGTTAATAGTAGTTGGTATATAGAAAAATAAATAAATTGATTAATATGTAAACTTGATCATGGTACAGCCTTAATGCCCTTGGCGACTTTTGAATTTTTGTTGCCGTTTTAGACCAAAATATAATTTATGCGATTATTGTTCCTATACGCAAGCGAGGTGTGACGTCACTGACCGTCCCTGGATGCAAGAAAATGATTTCCTATGTTAATCGCCCATTGGATTTTTTGTAAAAAATTATTAAAAATCGTAGATAATTATTTCCCGATTTTAATCCCCATATTTGGGTATATGTATGTATTAGTTATCATGTACATGTGTTAGGTTGAGTTATTTTGCTGTCAAATTGACAAAATTTTATATTTCAAAACTCTGTCGTTTTTGGCGCTTATTGTATTTGGTGATCAAAAACGTAATATGAAAATATACTTGCCAGATGTATATTTTCGTAATATGCATTGTACGAAATATTGTTTTATATTATTCATTACTCTCTTAATATAAGTTGTTAAATAACCATGATTTTTGAAAGGAATTAAATTATGTTCGACAAATAATTTGGCGATATTTTATTTTTCTGCCAAGGATGACCGATATCAAATCTATTCCGCTGCAACATATTAGTATCTTATATCAGATACTTTATTTAGACATTTTAAACAAATTTGACTTCAAATTATGATAGAATATTTATCATTTTCCTTTTAATTAGTATATTAGTTGGATATTTATTGTGTTAATATCAAGGAACGCGGTAGCGTTCCGCCCCGCCCAGCTAAAACAAACACCCGCTAATGAAATTTACAAAGTAGGAAGTCAATGGTGAACGCTACAAGTGTATATTATGTTGACATAGCATCTCGTACTTTTCGACTACCTGTATCTTAGCTCCCTGATCCCCAAGACATATGATTTTTTGCACAGACCTTAAGCATACGCTTAAGACAAAACATACAAATTTGCATGTCGCTCCGAATTAAGGGGCCTGAGTTATATAACTTTGAAAACCCGAAATTTCCCTGTTACATTCTTCTTCTTCTTCTTCTGCTTCTTGTAATTGTTAAGACAAAAACTTTTGACGGCGATTGAGCCTAGAGTTCTGCAGCTAATGAGCTGAAAATTTGCATGGACATTCCTTCTGACCTGCACCAGTGTCTTTTTCAATCAAAAATTTTTTTGGTCGGGTTAGTGCTGCCTACGGCAGCGTTACCACTACTCATCTTGCAATCGCTTTTTAACGAACTTCCCGACTAGCTAGACATTTGAAACTTTCAGGATAGCTCATAACACGGTGATAATACATTTTTTAACACTTTTAGTCAACTGTCTCAGGTACCTACTGCCTTCGGCAGCGATTATATGATTCGACAGAAAATTTATTTAACTAATTTCCCCGACTAGCTAGACATTTGAAATTTTCAGACTAGTTCAGAACGCGGAGAAAATGCATTTTTTTATTACGTTTAGCCAACTGCTTCGGGTTCCTGCTGTCCTCGGCAGCGTTACCAGCCCAACGCTTGCAATCGATTTTTAACTAACTTCCCGACTAGCTAGGCATTTGAAACTTTCAGGATAGCTCAGAACACGGTGACAATACATTTTTTAACACTTTTAGTCAACTGTTTCAGGTCCCTACTGCCTTCGGCAGCGTTTATATGATTCGACAAAAAATTTATTTAACTAATTTCGCGACTAGCTAGACATTTGAAACTTTCAGAATAGTTCAGAACACGGTGAAAATGCATTTTTATAATACTTTTAGCCAACTGTTTCGGGTTACTGCTGCCTTTGGCAGCTTTACCAGTACACATTTTTACACATTTTACAATCGCTTTTTAACTAACTTCAAGACAAGCTAGACATTTGAAACATTCAGGATAGCTCAGAACACGGTTACAATACATTTTTTAACACTTTTAGTCAACTTTCACAGGACCCTACTGCCTACGGCAGCGTTTTTATGATTCGACAGAAAATTTATTTAACTAATTTCCCGACTAGCTAGACATTTGAAACTTTCAGAATAGTTCAGAACACGGTGAAAATGCATTTTTATAATACTTTTAGCCAACTGTTTCGGGTTCCTGCTGCCATCGGCAGCGTTACCTGCACAATACTTACAATCGATTTTTAACTAACTTCCCGACTAGCTAGACATTTGAAACTTTCAGGATAGCTCAGAACACGGAGACAATACATTTTTTAACACTTTTAGTCAACTGTTTCAGGTCCCTACTGCTTTCGGCAGCGTTTATATGATTCGACAGAAAATTTATTTAACTAATTTCCCGACTAGCTAGACATTTGAAACTTTCAGAATAGTTCAGAACACGGTGAAAATGCATTTTTATAATACTTTTAGCCAACTGTTTCGGGTTCCTGCTGCCATCGGCATCGTTACCAGCACAAATCTCGCAATTGATTTTTAATTAACTTCCCGAATAGCAAGGCATTTGAAACTTTTAGGATAGCTAAGCACACGGTGACAATACATTTTTACCAAATTGAAAATCATTTGAGGGCAAATGTTCTTGAATTTATAAATTTGTCCTCAAATGTCCGCAAATTAAAGCATAATTTAACTCTGTCCTCAAATGTCCTTTCAATTTGAGGACGCTGCGATGATTTGTCCTCAAATTGGGTTTAAAAAATTTGGTCACTTTAGTGAAACCCAGTATCAAATTGAGTTTTACCAGCGTAAACTCAGCGTAAATAACAGCTGACAACATATAAATCACAGCACAAACGATACCATAGTCATAACATACAGAAATAAACTACAATTCAATGGTAGAGACTTAGTCAAGCAAAACTTTCTATTCCGTAAATCTTAGCGAGAAACTCACCTCAGTGGTCGGAACGGGACTCCTTTTATAGCCCGCCATTAATCCTGAATTTTACAGTAACTTCCGTAAAGTCCGGTTTCCATTGCAGTTGAAACTTCAAGGTTAAAAAAACCATTAACCACGCTCCCGACACAAAGAGCCAAATGTCTTGTCATCAGTTGTACCCCCTTTTTTTTTTTTTTTTTTTTTTTTTTTTATCAGATTTCGCAGTTACTTGAAAGGAAAGCGTGCAAAATTGACAAAGATATCTCTGCCTCTGGCCCCTCAATTATCTCAGCTCGGGGTTAGAGCCAGGGACTTCCAACCGGTCGAACCAAAACGTCAAAGTATTCCAACAGCTTAACCACATCAAAGGATTCTGAATACCGCCGCTCGTAACGACTTCCAACCAACCTCAGTGGAAACTGCACTTAATAATCGAGTTACAGCTTGGACGATGGGTCTATCGATAATAAAGGTTTTTTTCACCAATATCGTCAAAATAGTTGTCAAGGTACGATAAAGTCAACAAATTCATCGCAAAGTCTATTACGTGCCCTGATAAAATGTGTTTTTAACGGAGAAGGATCTTTTTTAACGCTGAAACAAGCTAGAAAGGCGAAAATTTGACATTTTATAATGTGACTAAACCTTTTAGAAAGAAATCGCATAAAAAGAACTAATACTATGTAGAAATCTGTAACACTATATTTACATGCATGCATAACACGCACGATTTTTATCGATATATTACACAAATACATTCATTATGCAAATGTATTAAATTATAAAAGCACATACATAACCTGCAAAAAGAAGTGATATCTCATAAAAAAACAATACTATTGTAAAAGTCACCCCGACCAGCAAAAACTCTTACCTTTCTTATGCATACGTATTATATTTATAAAAGCACATACATAACCTGCAAAAAGAAGTGATATCTCATAAAAAACAATACTATTGTAAAAGTCACCCCGCCCAGCAAAAACTCTTACCTTTCTTACGCAGCCAAAAAAAGAATTGATATCAAATTTCGCCGCCGCTATTGAATCCCGGGTACTCAAATAACACTGCATGTATCTTTCTAATATATCCTAATCTCTTTTCAACATTCTTTGTTATCTGTGTTAGTTTTTTCGCTGCATTATAAAGTTATAATGTAAAATATTTTTACGGCGGGGTGCGTCCTCTATGTAGAAGTTTTAATTAATAAAAAATTTAGTTAGTAAAGATTAAAATATTACGCACCCCGCCGTAAAAATATTTTACATTATAACTTTATAATGCAGCGAAAAAACTAACACAGATAACAAAGAATGTTGAAAAGAGATTAGGATATATTAGAAAGATACATGCAGTGTTATTGGCAGATCTTCATTAAGCTAGGAATTGAGTACCCGGGATTCAATAGCGGCGGCGAAATTTGATATCAATTTTGTTTTTGGCTGCGTAAGAAAGGTAAGAGTTTTTGCTGGGCGGGGTGACTTTTACAATAGTATTGTTTTTTATGAGATCATCCTTTGAAATGAAATGTTTGTGTTTTCTATAGAATATGGAAGTTTGCCGGTTTTTTTTTTTTTTTTTTCTAGAGTTTTGAAATTAAAAATTCAAATTTTGTCAATTTTACAACAAAAATAACTTAATCTAACGCATGGACATGATAACTAATACATATCCATACCTAAATATGGGGATTAAAATCGGGAAATAATTTTCCGCGATTTTTAATAATTTTTTACAAAAAATCCAATGGGCGTTTAACATAGGAAATATTTTTCTTGCATCCATGAACGGCCAGTGACGTCATCACTTCGCTTGCGTATTTCTTTTTATCTTTTCCTTGGCGAAAAATGTCCGATCTACTTCCGCATCAAAATTAAAAAAATTGTCAAGAATTATCAATAAGAAAATACCTTTAATATAATGCTGAATTAGCTTTTATGCCAAGCGTGTTTCATCCGCCATACTTAAAAAAAAAAAAAAAAAAAATCTGAAGTTGAGGTATGTAAAAAAATGCTAAGAAATAAAATTCAGAAGAAATATGTTAGATTTGTAATATTACTATTTTATTTTAAAGTTATAAAGTGTCATTTTCTCATCGACCAATTTAGCATTTAGTAATTCTTTATTTTTCGCGTGAAAGCATATTTCATTTTATGTTGAAAACAATAAAAAAAATAAATAAAAATATCTCGTAAACTTTTTTTGGCAACAATTAAAAATTTAAATGGCTTATATTAAGTCAATTACCAGTTTATTATTTTCATATTTTAATTAATTTTAAAAAATCTAATCAAATTTCCGGTATAAATAGTAGTCTATGTTCTATTCCAGACTATTCTGTATCTGTCCCGTCAGGTTTTATAAATTTCATAAGAAAGAGGATAAAATATTTCTTACCCGACAGGTCTTGTTCTTTTTCGCCGGCTTATTCTAAGTAATCACAAAAGAGTTGAAATGAACACAGCTAAGTTTCACGACACAAACGTTTAATTAGACGCACTATTTACATTTTATGTACATAATTGTTTCATTAATATCTGCAGCTATCACAATATTTAATATTAGCTGCCAAGCATTTAATATTAGCTGTCGAGCGTCAAAAGAACGCTCTTCCATATCCTTACGGATTCACATTCCTTCTTTTACAACAGAAAAACAAAACTTTTCATCAACAGAACAAAACATGTTGCCAATCAATAAAACATAAAAAAAGGCAGACGATCTCCAGTGGAAGAACAGCCCGCCTCCTGACGGCAAGAATGGGTCATCCTCCCACCTTTGATTCTGGCAATCTTGTACAAAATCAAACTAAAAAAGAGAAAAAAGACATATTAATAAACATTACATCAAGCAAAAATGAAAAGGAACAGAGAGAAAAGGAAAAAAAAAAAAAAAAGGTAAATAAAGTTCTATCAGTCAATTATAAATTCAGTCTATTTGGAGCTCTAATGGATCTACCCCTCCTGGTAAATCGTGGTTTTTCGTCAGGTATCTCAACAGATTTCTTGACATTCTTTGAAACAGTTCAGAGGGATCAGGGCATCTTTTCTGTGTAGAACGAGTAGGTATCAAAGTTCCATTTGCAGCATACTTTGCACGAAAATCACTAGATTCATCAGAAGAGATCTCTAACGGATAAAGTCTTTGAACTGGGCGTATCAAAAACCCATTTCCTGTCTTGATTTTTGCCACTCGAACTATTCCGTCTTTACCAGGATAAGTTTCCACAACTCTGGCTAGTGGCCAGTTGATTCTTTTTTGATTATCATGACCGACGAGAACTATGTCTCCTACAGCAATTTTTTTGTCAGTCTTAGCGATACCCTTTGAATTTTTTAATTGTCCTAGATATTCAATTCTGAATCTTTTCCGTAAATCTTTCTTCAGTTTTAGCAAATATCGAAGTCTTCTTTTTAAATTCACATTTTCGAAGTTATCTAGGTCAGGAAGACCAGTTTCTTTAATTCCTTGCAAAAACATGCTCGGAGTCAATGGAATTAAATCATCGAGATCCTCAGAAATAGTAGTTAATGGTCTGGAATTCATCAAACATTCGATATCACATATAATTATGTAAAGTTCTTCAAAATCTAGAGCTGCTCGTTCTAATACTCTTCTCAAAATTTGCTTTGTACAGCCTATTAAGCGTTCCCACCAGCCACCCCACCATGGTGAAGCTGGGGGGATAAACTTCCATATTATGTTCTGTACTAGGGCTTCCTTCCGTACTTTTGCAAGTTTAGGATCAGTAAAAAGCTTCGAAGCTCCTGAAAAATTTGTGCCTCGATCGCTGTATATTACAGAAGGTCGACCCCTTCTCGCAACAAATCTTCGCAGGGTTTGCAAAAATGCTTCAAAGGATAATGATGTTAATGATTCAAGATGTACCGCTCTGTAAACAGCGCAGGTGTACAGCACAATCCAACATTTTTTACCATTTTTCAAGTACAAAGGTCCGGCTAAATCAACCCCTGTAATTTCAAAGATAGCAGCATCTCTGATCCTGTCTTCCGGCAAGGCTGTGATTTCAGGCTGAACAGAATTTACGGTGAAGCGTTTGCATCTTATACAACGTAAGGTAACTTGCCGTATGGACTTTCTGCACCTGAGAATCCAATATTTTTCTCGGAGATGGTTCATTAATATTTGTACTCCTGCGTGGTTTAATTCGTTATGTTTCCATTCTATCAATTTCTGCACGATGTAATGATTTCCTGGTAAAATGATAGGCAAACGAAAGTCTGTATTATCTTTACTTCTAAGTATAAGAGACTTTACCCTTAGAAGGCCATCTTTGTCAACGGTGGGATGAAGTTTTCGTAAACGATCATCTATTCCTTTAGGAAAGTCTTCCCTTTGAACCATCTTTAACAGGATTAATTCAGCATGTTTAAGTTCTTTATTTGTAAGATCCCCAGAATTTCGTTTAGAATGATTTCGAAGATTCGAGATGAATCTGTATATCCATGCCGTAACTCTTAATAATTTCACGTAAGACGAGTATCTCTCATAAAACTTCTCAGTAGTTTCAGTACTTAGAGCAGAAATGATCGACCTTTTTTTCTCTGAATTGACAATCTGTATTTCGGGTGAGATTTCTTGTCTCGGCCATTGACTCGTTGGTGTCTTTAAAAATTCCGGACCCTCCCACCAAAGGGATTTGAGTAAAGCATCAGCATTGCAACCTCTTGATGGAAGGTCAGCTGGATTTAAGTTACCCGGGACGTATCTCCAGTCGTTGGGATGACTCAAAGATCTTATTTCTCTGGTACGATTCAGCACAAATACTCCCCATGGTTCTTGATTTTTTATCCAGAACAATGCGTTCATGGAGTCAGACCAATAGAAAGTTTGAACTTGGCTGTCACAAAAGTCTCCTTTTATAGAATTCATTAATCTAACACCTAAACAACATGCTAATAATTCTAGTCTCGGTATGGAGACTGATTTCAAGGGTGCTACTCGAGCACGAGCTTGAACCAATTGACATCTCACATGAAAATTATTTTCTTCTCTGATATATATACAAGTTGCATAAGCGTGGCTTGATGCATCACAAAACACATGGAATGACACATTTGTATTTAGAGCATGATTTTCTAATATCCTTCTAGGGATTCTAATGCCTTCCAAGCATTTTAATGCATTTTCCCATTTCAGAAATTTTTTCTCGATGTCATCTGGTAGCTTGGCATCCCAGGGCAGTTTCCTACGCCAACATTCTTGCATTATGATCTTTGCAATTAAAGTGACAGGACAGAGAAACCCAATGGGGTCAAAATTCTTACTTGCTAAGGACAGGATAAATCGCTTACTTAGATTTGCATTTTCGCACTCTTCAAACCTTAAACTACAGTATAGAGTATCTTCCAGAATATTCCAATTTAAGCCCAAAACTGAGACAGTCTCTGGAAAATCTTCTTCAGGAATTCCGTACACACTTGGTGGTAGACCATTACCTATCCATCCTCTAAGATCAAAACATCCCGCCGACATGATTTCTTTAGATTGTGCCATAAAATTAACTACTTCTTCCTCGGAACTGCAACTTGTAACACAGTTGTCGACATACATAGAGTTTTTAAGTTTAGAAGCAGTCTCTTGCAAATAATCTGGAACATTACTTAGGTGGAAATTTAGAGTAGCTCCTAAAAGAAATGGGCTGCAGTTTACCCCAAATACTACTCGACGATGTCTGTAAATCTTCACTTTATTAGGATCACCGCCCTCCCACCACAGAAATCTTAGAAAATCACAATCTTCTTCATTTATTCTTATTTGTAGAAATGCTTTGCGAATGTCTGATACTATCCCATACTTGTTCAAACGAAATTTATTCAAAATGTTAGGAATCAACTCCATGTAGTTTGGACCTTTAGCTAGGCAATCGTTCAAAGAGTAACTGTTCTTTTCTTTTGCAGAAGCATCGAAAACAGGACGAATTGTTGTCGTTGAATGCTCTTTTATAACTGCTCTATGAGGCAGATGATGGCAATCTATCTTCTCGAATTCATCAGTATTTACTTCTTCAATTATTTCTTCACCAAGCCACTGACAAAAAACTTCTTCATAATCTTCAATAAGACCCTTATTCTTCAGAGTCCTCACAGTTGATTTTAGCCTTCGTTCAGCAATTGTTTTGTTATCTGGGAGTTCTTGGTGTCCTTCTATCCATGGTAATTTTACAACATAGCGTCCGTCATCATCTCTACTTAGAGTTTTCTCAAAATGATTTTTGGATGCTTCTTCAAGTTCTTCCTTTGACTGTTTCTCTGCAGGATCCTTAATTCCTAGGACATCTAGTTCCCACAGATCAGAAATTTTTACTTCTCTAGCTAACATCGAAGTGACTACAAGGTTTTCAGTATCTTCAGTAAACTTCTTAGTGCGTCCCATAACAGTCCAACCTAGCCTTGTTTCAATAGCGGTCAGGCCTGATTTCAGATTCTTCAGCTTTCCTGTCATTAATTTGCCAGCTACATCTGCACCTATAAGGAGCTCTATGGGGTTAAGGCAATCTTCTAAATATATCCCCGTACCTGATAAATCATCTTCACACAGTTCTTGAGTGACCGGTGGCATAGTAAAACAAATTGTAGGCTGACTCAAAACTTCAAAATTGCAACGATAAGTTTCGCTGACATCAGAAAGGTAAGCTTTGTAAACATTGTGTGTCAAAGTATTCGTGTTCGAACCACCAAATAAGGAATGCTTCAGTTTTTCTTTTCTTATTGGCTTGTATCCAATCTTTTTTGCAGTGTTTTCTAAGATGTAAGACCTTTGGGAAGCGGAATCAATAATCGCCCGAATTTTTAAAATTCTGTTTTCACCTCTTAAATTAATCACGAGTGTCTGTAGCAAAACACTGGGAGTTGATGAAACATTTGATAATGTTGTATCTTGATCGGAAGTATTCGTGTCATTTTTAACCCTTTGTGCGTGCGCAGCTGATTTCGGATCATTCTTACAGAGAAGAGTATGGTGGGGTTTCCCACAAATCGCACAGTTACATCTACTTCTACACGAACTAGAAATGTGGTTCAATTTTAAACATTTAAAGCAGCCTCCCCGTTTCATAACATTTTGTTTTCTTTGATCATAAGTCAAGTTTGCTACTTTTCTACATTCCGCACTTAGATGTGGCTTATCGCAGAACACGCACTCTTGCTCTCGGTTTTGTTTACCTTGGGACGAGGTTAAAAGTTCCATACCTGTTGGAATAATTTTATTGTGTGTTAGAAAATTTTTAGATTTCATTGTGTTAAATTTCTTGGGTTTGTTTTCAAAACCAAATCCACTTGTCGCTAAATTAATTTTTTCTTCACCTTGAATTTCATTACGTAAAAACTGCATTAAAGTTTCTAATTTATTTAAAGATTTATCTTCCGAACTAAGAGAAACAGAATTCAAGTGTCTTTCCCAAATACGCAAAAGATCTATTGGTAAACAAGATTCAACTAATGGGTATAACATTGAGGCATATTTATCGCTTGTTACACCAAGCATTTTTAAAGATCGTAACTGTGTTTCTAATTTATCATAAAGCTTCACAATTGGTAATTTATGTTCCTGATTTACAGTATTACTTAGCACAAGGCTTAATAATTCCCTAACATAAACTTCAATTAGTACATCTTCCCTGCCAAATCTTGTATGTAAACAATCAACCGCTTGTGAATAGTTCTCAGCTGTTACGGGAAAAGATTCTACGACTTCTCTGGCTCTAGACCCTTTTTGAGTAGATTGAAGTAGATACTGAAATTTATCTACCTCCGAAATATTTGGATCTTCATGAATTTTCTTAAATAATCCCCAAAATGATAACCAGTCCTTTAAATTACCATCAAACTTTTGTAATTCAATCTTTGGTAACTTAAAACTTCTTTTAGAATTACTTTCGTTTTCAAGTACACTTGAATTTAAATCCGAAGGTAAATTTATTCTACGTTCAAGTTTTGTTTTTAAATCAATATAAGTACTACTATATTTATCAGCACTTTCGATTTCGCTATCCAACATGGTCTGAGTACATTTTTCATCAACTTGTAAAACTTGAAGAATTTCTTTATCAAGCGTTTCAACTCTGGAATATTTTTCTTGTAACTGTGCTAAGAACCCAGCACAAGAATCGATGTCACAAGTTTCAGTTTCTAAAAGGTTTTTTACCTTTTCAGTAAATTTTGTAAAGGTACCTCGATAAGAACCGCGTAATTTAGTTGCGGCTTCCATAATTCAAATAAAGACTGATAAAATAATAAACAAACACTTCAAATCAAAGCTTCATAAAACGAGAACAAAAAATATTCCGAAATCGAAAGTAATTCTGGGAAGAAATTTTAGAATTCTAAATAATGTTTTGAGAACAAAAACATTCAATTTTCTAAACACTTTGATTCAAAATAACAATTTTCATATAAAATAATAATCTTCTTTATTAAATCAAAATATGCAAAATCAATGTAAAATCAAAATATGCATTCATAGAATATGCAAAATCAATGTAAAATCAAAATATGCATTCATAGAATATGTATTAACATTTTCTTCAACATAAACAAATTCTTCATATTGTTCCAAATATCAAATGAGCAGTTCAAAAATAAACATACATTTTATGTTTTCAAAATTATTCTCAATAATACTTACAAAAAGTATTTCAAAATTTTTAATGTTATCTTCTCATAAAAATGAGATCATATTTCAATTAGAATAAATTATATTCTATTTCTATACTTTATTCATTAGAACAAATTAGAATTTATTACTTAGAACAAATTTTTCTACCGGCGTCCCTGTGAACGGGCGCCATTAAATGTCCCGTCAGGTTTTATAAATTTCATAAGAAAGAGGATAAAATATTTCTTAATCGACAGGTCTTGTTCTTTTTCGCCGGCTTATTCTAAGTAATCACAAAAGAGTTGAAATGAACACAGCTAAGTTTCACGACACAAACGTTTAATTAGACGCACTATTTACATTTTATGTACATAATTGTTTCATTAATATCTGCAGCTATCACAATATTTAATATTAGCTGCCAAGCATTTAATATTAGCTGTCGAGCGTCAAAAGAACGCTCTTCCATATCCTTACGGATTCACATTCCTTCTTTTACAACAGAAAAACAAAACTTTTCATCAACAGAACAAAACATGTTGCCAATCAATAAAAAATAAAAAAAGGCAGACGATCTCCAGTGGAAGAACAGCCCGCCTCCTGACGGCAAGAATGGGTCAGTATCTCTATACCAAATTTCCTTCAGAACCGTTTAGCCGTTGTGGCGTGATTGAGTAACAAACATCCATCCATCCATCCAAACTTTCGCATTTATATATTAGTATATAGATATACCAACTACTATAAACTAGTGGATCTGCAGATCAGGAGCCTCAACGTCCTATTTACATCAGACATTATTCAATAGGTCATTTTTATTTATTCCTTACTATATAATCGTATATATTGATTCGATCGACTTGTTACCATAATCAGATACATTCCTGAGGGGGGCTGCCGCCCCCCTCAACCCCCCGCTGTGTCTCTATTTGCATATCTTATAAAGTGTTACGGAATTGTAAATAATTGCATTTATTTTTTATCAATTCTTTCAAAGAGGTTTAGTAAAGTTAATAAAATGCTAACTTTGTGCATTTCTAGTCGTTTTAGTGTTAAAATTGCCTATTTTTAAAAACACTTAAAAAAGCTCCAATAAGGGAAGAAATGGATTTGGCGCCAAGTTTGGCGACTGTTTTCCTCCTTGGCGATTCTTTTGGCGATCTTGGCGAGAAAATCCTTATTAGGGATATACCAAATATGGAAGCTCTAATCTCATTATGAGATACGAGAATTTTCCAGAACAATCTTTGTTCGATAGAAAAGTATAAAAGGAGCATTTTTTCGCCAAGGCGGTCAGTCTCAGATCTGTGTCAGTTCCGTCAAATGCTTGCTTTGCTTTGAGCCTCTTTAGATGAGACTTTCTTTATGCGTTATTGCTAAACAGTTTGTACTGTTGATTTGCTGTTAACGGCTGTTGTTTAAGCTGTGTTTACTGGTTGAATTGAAGCTGATACTTGGTTTATAGACCTGTATTTTTCTGGAA